>CBVK0101372709.1:0-28786 GCA_900067695.1 Picea abies | reverse complement strand
CTCATATAATGAAATTCTATTTATACCCCCTTCTGGGTCTACTTTGATCTTTATAAAAATTCAAACATTCTTTAGTTATTCATATAGTTGCGCATCTTCAAATCCACAGAAATATGCATATGCATTTATATTTATATGTTTCCGAAATTTATGTCTTTTAATTCACTGAGCTTTCGCTCCTATGTTATTTTATATCAAAACAAAGAACTTCGTTTGTGAATAATTGAACTGTGCAATCCTATGCTATTGGCATAGTCATAAAGATGGAAGATTTATTCATTTTTTCTCGTGTATCCAGCATTGAAATGAGTCATTAGAGGTTTAAGTAGTTAGGAAACATTCGATATAGCCACTATATATATATATATATATATTCCTATCATATAGTTATTCATCCTAAGTCTTGTTTTGACATGTACACGGTTTGATATTCTTCACTAAGTAATACGGCTCTACATATTTACTTACAGTAATATAGGTATACATATATATTTAAATATCAAGTACACTTCCAACACTTTATTTAGCATTTGTACAGTCTAATTATTTTCCTTCAATTGATTACCTATACGTACATAATCACATGTTTGTGATGTTAGAAGTAAAATAGTACTGACTTCATTTAACCTAGATGCATCCTCCAGTATAGTTACATAATTCAGTTCCATTCACATCTAACAAACATAGAAAGTTTACTCAACGAATACAATTAAACTGTAAAGGTTTATCCTATAATTTATTCCATTCCATCAGTAATTTAATCAACAGAAAAATTTCATCCAGAATTAAATAGATGTATTCTATCAGTCATTAAATCATAATAACATTCGATCAGAGAAAGAGTAGATGGACATATCTGAGCAATTTACTGAACAACAGATGGAAAAGCCAAGTTCCTCTCAACCTTAGAATGGAACAGCCAATCTACTTGCTTCATTCACCCCCTAGCTTGACCATGAATCCATGAGGGCGAACTCCAGAACTCATCCTTAGCTATAGTCCTTCTTCAGTTTCAGAAAAAGGCTCCTCCTTTCCTCACAATCAGAAAACAGTGTTCATAACAACAAGTGATCATTCTCCCCCCCCCAGCATACTAGGGAGCATCCTGCCTCCTCCCATATGCTGTATATGCCAAAATCATTTGTACCTAGGTCTTTTCCCCTTGGGAATTTTCACAGCTTTCCAAATCCCTAATTTCCAGGGGCTGCCAATGGCCAAATTCCTGATTTTCCTCTTGTAACATTCAACCCTGAGGTAGTTCCAACATGTTCCCCACTCATGGAGTCATGGTCAGTTGATTTTAACCGGGTTGTTCCATTTGTCCATCAGCAATAAATATAAAAATATTTGTTTCTTACAAGTGTCATAGTCAAATAGTTGGTTGGGACAAATCAAATCTTTTCCCAACAGTCACAATCATAATTTACAATTAACTAAATTTGAAATTTGGAATTTCCATAAATGGCAATAATTTTCCAATTTCAAATTTACCAAAAACGGAAATAATTTCCTAAGTATTTTCAAACTGAATAATAATTTATTTTAGGGGATATTACATCCTTTCCCCCTTCAGTGCAACATTGTCCTCAGTGTTCATTCCTTTCTCAGAACAGGGTTGGATGAGATTTCTGCAAATCTCCTTCCAATTCCCAAGTGGCCTCCTCAGGGTTAAAGTGCTTCCATTACATGTTTACCTAGACAATGGTTTTGTTCTGTAGTGTTATTTCTCTCTTGTCCAAAATGCGCAGAGGTTCTGCTCGGAACTCGCCTTCTAGTTCCACCTGCACCATGTTCTAATCGATCATGTGAGTAGGATCATGAACATAATTTTTTAACAAAGAAACATGAAATAAATTATGAATTTTCAGATTTGCAGGAAGTGCAAGTTGGGATGCCACTGGTCCAATTCAAACTAAGATCTCGAAAGGGCCACAAAACCTGGGTTCCATCTTGGAACAGTTCCCTAGATTTAGTAAACTTATTCTATATTTGATTTTTAAATAAACGTGGTCTCCCAATTGGAATTCATGGTGTCTTATTTTTAGGTCTACATAAATTTTGTGTATGTCTTGTGCTTCTTTTAAATTCTTATGTACCTTTCTTACCGTACTCTCCATTTCCTGGAGCATTTCTGGTCCCACCATGAGTCTGTGAACTGGGTTATTCCATCTAATCAGACTCGTACACTTTATGTCATACAGTACTTCGAAGGGGTTCATCTTAGTCGATGTTTGGTAACCATTGTTGTATGCAAATTCCACCAAGTGCAGGTAGTCTTCCCACTTGCTTGGTTTTTTCCTTACATACATTCATAGCATATCTTCCAGGGTTTGGTTTGTTCATTCGGTCTGTCCATCCATTTGTGGATGATAGATTGTGCTGAAATTCAAGTTAGTATTTAACCCTGCAAACAATTCTTTCCAAAATGTAGATGTAAATTTTACGTCTTTATATCTGAAATCATCATTTTAGGAATACCATGGAGTCTAAAAATTTATTTCATGAATATTTCAGCAATGTTAATAGATTTAAAAGTAAAATTTACATGAATAAAGTTTGCAGACTTACTAAGATTATCGATTACTACCATAATTCAATCATTCTGTTTTTTAGTTCTAGGCAAACCTGTAATAAAATCCATTGATATAGTCTCCCATTTCCATTCTAGCACAGGTAAAGGTTGCAACAGGTCGTCTAGATGTTGGTGTTCAACTTCACCTGTTGACAATCTTGGCACTTAGATAAGTATTATGATGTCTCGCCCTTCATATTAGGCCAATAAAATAACTTCCTTAGTGTTGTTAGCGTTTTTTGGTATCCCAGATGACCAGAATATGGTTTCTTGTGTACTTCGTCCAAAACTGTTAACTTTAATTCAGCAAAATCTGGTATGTATATTATGTTTTTAAATCATAGTAGACCATTTATGTCCAAACTTGGATATGTTATGTCTCACTTTTCTGCATTATTTCGTAAATTTGTCATTGTTTTAACGTAATTTTCATCATTATTACCTGCAGCATTTATCCTCTGCTCAAGATTGCTTTCAGCCCTGCTAATGTTTATTTCAAACAGCCCATGAATTCTTCTACTTAAAGCATCAGCCACCCTGTTTTCCTTACCCTTGATGTGTCTTACCTCGAAGTCGAATTCACTCAAGAAGGCCAACCATCTTACTTGCCTTGCATTAAGGTCTGGTTGACTAAACAAAAATTTCACACCATTGTTATCACTCAACAACAACAAAAATTCCCATTATATAGTGTCACCACATTTTTAATGCATGGATGACAGTTGCTAACTCTAAATCATGAGTGACGTAGTTTCGTTCATGCTATTTTAGTTTTCGGGACTCATAACAAATAACGTGCCCTTCTTGAGTTAGGTCGCCTCCCAAACCTTCTTTACTTGCATCCACACAGACTGTGAAGTCTTTATCCGGATCTGCCACCTTTAAAATGGGTGTGGTTGTTAACAATTCCTTTAACCTATTAAAATTGTCCTGACATTTCTGTGACCAATTAAACTTGGTTCCCTTCTTTTGTAAAGATGTGATAGGGTATGCAATCTTGGAGAATTCCTCTATAAATCTATGGTAATATCTGGTGATTCCCATGAATGACCGGATGTCTGCTACGTCCTTAGGGATCAGTGATTACATGATGGCTCTTATTTTCTCAGGATCGACTGCAATACCTTCTTCAAATATTACATGTCCTAGGTATTGTGTTTTCTTTTGATAAAAGTCACACTTGTTGAATTTAGCATACAGTTTGTGTCTTCTTAAAGTTTGCAGTACTATCCTTAGATGTTCTTTGTGTTCTTCTTTTGTTTTAGAATACACTAGGATATCATCAATAAATACCAAAACAAACTTATCCAGGTACTGACTGAAAATGTTGTTCATTGAACACATAAATGTCGTTGGCACATTAGTGAGACCAAATAGTATAACAACGAATTCGTCATATCCATATCTCATTATGAATGTTGTTATACTTATGTCCTCATCTTTTATTATAACCTAGTGATAACCAGATCTTAAATCCAATTTAGATAATATCTTTGCCCCACCTACTTGATTGAACAGATCATTGATTCTAGGTAAGGGGTATTTGTTCTTAATAGTCATTTTGTTTAATTGTTTGTAATCAATGCATAATATTAGAGTTTTGTCTCTCATTTTAACAAAAAGGACTGGTGCTCCCCATGGTGAGACACTTGGTCAGATGTATTCCTTGTCCAACAGTTCTTGTAGTTGAATCTTTAATTATGTTAACTCGGGTAAACTCATTTGTTAGGGCACCTTAGATATAGGAGTTGAACTAGGCAACAAATCGATAGAAAAGTATATCTCTCTCCTTGGGGGAAATTCAAATATCTCATCAACAAACACATCTCTAAAATCATGCAAGACGAAAAAATCCTCTAAGCTTGGTTTATTTTATTTTTCCAATAGATTTGTCACTTGGATAGCATAAATCTAACAGCCTTTTCTCATGCACTTCTTAAATTGCATTGTTGAAATCTGCCTAACTGAGACTGGTTTTTGTATTCCTTGTATTGTCCTAACAGTGTCATTTTCGTCTTTATACTTGAGTGATTTTTCATAACAATCTAAAACTGGTTTATGCCTTTCTAACCAGTCCATTCCAATAATTATATCATAAGACCCTAACGGTAGAATATTCAAAATTTATCTTTGTGTTTTGATCACCTAAACTGAACTCACAGTCAGAAATAAAATCAGATACTTTTCATTTTGTTCATGTTGCTAGTTGTACTAGCCAAGATTTTTCATGTCTTGTTTTCTTAAGTTTATTTGAATCCACTACACTAGGAGCAATATAACTCAGCGTAGGTCCTGGATCAATTAAAATAGAAATACGAGTATTGTTAATTTTACCTTCAATTTCCACTACAGTGCACTGGTGATCAGCTTGTCGGCCATCCATGACTGCATTGATTCGATGTAAACTTCTGCCCACATCTCCCACCGTAGAGGCTTCATATAGGTTGTGAACCATAGTCCTGGCCACTGAAGTCAAACGTGGATAGTTCCTCCTTAAGTGAGGTTCTCCACATTCCCATCATTTTAACGGTTTTCTGGGGTTGTCCCCAAACTTCTTTGTTCCCAAATTGACTAGTTTACCACCTCCTTGGGTGTTTCGGTTATTGGAGTGAAAATCTTTCCTTGGAAAACTATTTGTTGCATTGCAGAAAGAGGTTGGTTGATATCCCTTCTTCCGATGATTCTTTCGGTCTTGTTTCTTGTCTTTCCAAGCCTTGGGAAATTCTGACTGTTGTTTGTATTGGTCGTAAAACATTCAGACCTTCCTAAAAACTTCACTTAAATACTTGGGGTTTTTGAATTCGATTATGTCCTTATAGGATTGTGGCAAATAGCTTAGGAACCACTGGATTTTTACTTTATCCTCCCGGATATAAGGCACGAACCTTAATAATTCCAGGAATTTGTTTATCAAGTCATCCATAGCCATTTGACCGAGTCGTATCTCATTAAACTCTTTGGTTTTTCTTTCATAGTAGATTTTAGATAAATACATTTTCTTAAAGTGTTTCTTAAAATCTGACCACTCCATCTGTTTTTTCCTTTAGGCCCTTGGCCAACTTCAGATCCTGCCACCATATGCTTGCTTTTCCTTCCAGGTTATAGATGGTCATTCTGACCTTCATATTGTTGGAATAGTTGTATATTTGGAAATGATTTTTATGTCTAATAACCATGCTTCAGCCTCCTCCCCTGTTCTGGATTCCCCGTCAAAGGTGGATGGTTTGATTTTCTTAAAACCTCCCTCTAGGTGATCCATCTGTTTCCTTTTTCTTCCTGTGTTTGTTTTATCTTCTGGTGATGGTGTACCTTCAGAAGAGTTGTCCCCTTTTTCTCCTTCAGGACAAGAATTTTTGGAGGCCCTTTTACTGACCTCTTCTTCCTCATTATTATCTTTCTATGTTATGCATCAATACTTCATTTATTTACTGTTGTTCTTGTTGTGCCTTTTTAAGCTTCTCATTGTCTGCTTTGAAAACTTGAAGTTCCACAATGAGATTTCGCATAGTTTCCAGAACCTCGGTAGGTGAAATTATGTCATTGTTATGCCTCTGTTCTTCAGGAGGCCTTTGCCCAGGATTCTCCTCAAGTCTGATCTTCGCTTCATTCTATGTTTCCATGATCACAACAGAAATAAAGTTTTTTTGTTTGTAACAATAATTGTTTTGTTAGTTTTTCATAAAACAGAAAATATGTGCCAAGCAAATATTTGTTTCCCTATTTAAGGTCCAAGTGTTGTAAACTTTGCTTTGATACCATATGTAATGTACCCCAAATTTACCAATAAAAAAAAAATATGAGGAACATTAAATCTTCTTTTTATTTGAACAACTTATTCTAGAAGACTTATAGTTAATAGAGGTAGATAATTATCAGCATTGTTAACTTCGGCGGTTCATAATTTCTAGTTATCAAAACGATGAACTGTCATCTCAAAAGATTCTTACTCTGACTTACCTCATACTTCACATAATTTCTATACATAAGGGCAAGGGGTGACTTTGTTATACCCTAACCTCTCAGATTTCAAGCATATGTACAAATATTAACCTTTCACATTTTAAACATTGACCCTTTATAAATATTCAACCCTACTAGTATTATAATACTTTCATATATGTGTTTGTTTCATATATAGGACTTTTAGTCCTATACTCATTTCTAAGCATCGACTTCTATGTTAGCGCACATGAGAAAACTCTCATTCGACATTACGAAAATAAATCTCCCTACACAATAGACAATGTTCATGACATAAAGAATCGAAAGCATGTACCCTTAATGAAAAGATTGCATGCCTTATATAATGGTGATTATACGTTATTTTAAAAGGTGGAACAAAGGCCTTGTCATCATTGGTCATCATTAAAACTTTTGAATATTATTATCATAGTTGTCTTTCGAAAAAGCTTCATCAATAACAAACTGTTAGACACACCTTAACTGAATGATAAACTAGATTTGATAATCCTATGTATCGTGCCTTAAAGGATTTGTCCTCTCTTGCAATAACTCAGTATGAATTCGAAAGGTTTTTTCGCTCTTGAGTTAAAGACCTTTGTCCAGTCCATTAATGGAGACCCTGTGAGAGGAAATCTTGAGGTTATCACTAGACCCGTGTCCAATACAGTTGTGCCACCTCTGTCCCGTCACATGGTCAAATGCAGTCATCCTACTTCCACTATTACTCTGTGCAATAAGGGTTTCCAGGACTATTGTGAGTCTTCTGCGGAATTCTTTAGTGTTAACTCTGTGTTATTCCTCGGTGAGGGAGGCTGACGACCTAGATATATTTACCCGGTGGAATACAGAAGGATATGCGACCACCTGGTAAGTCCATGACAGGCTTATGCTATATGTAGTCGGGTGGTAACTTCAGGAGGTTTTAGTCATATCTGCAACTATTATTCTTTACGATTCCTAGTGAAGATTCTCCCCTTCATTAGTGTTTAACTCTATGGAATATTTCTTTCCGGTCATGGGTAGATACATAAGTTTTACATTGGTTATGGCTTGTGTCTTATCTCTTTTGTGAGGTAGCCATTCCATTCTGTAACAACCATTAATTTATGAAGGCTTCTACACAGGCATTTTTACGTTTGAAACGGGGATAGTCCCGGATATGTTAGGGTTCTGTCAACAACAAAAACCCTCAGTTATTTCTTTGTTGTGTAATCTGGAATTTAATTTGGGAGTTTCTTGGGGAATATCTATTGTTGTAAAACTAGTGATTAAACCCTAATATACAGGCCCCTAAAAGAAATCAATGCTGAGTAGTCTTGTTATGTTTAAAGTTCTCCAACAAGACCCATATCCCTTTCGCGAGGATTTTTCCGTCAGGGCAAGGTCTCGACTCTCTTTATTTAAACTTACTCCTTAATTGTGTTGACCCTTACCGTGTTCGTTGTAGAAAAACATAGTTTGTATTCTTTCCTTGTTTACTCTGCTTGCTTTAGTATTAAGTCTGTAAGTTATCGACTTCTTGGCTTAATTTGGAGACCTGGCATTCTTGGAATTAAAGTCGTGATATTACAACCACATTCTTGTAGTTTTGGTGAGGTTTCTTTATTGTTGTACAGGGTTTGGCTTCAATTCAAGATTTATCTATTTAACCTAATCGCGCCTGTACATGCATAGATATGAGTTCTAAATTCTCACTCTGTAGTATTATTCCAGAATTGATAACTCTTAAAAGATTTGTGTTTATTCTCCATTCGGAATCCGGTAGTTAATCCGTGATGTTCTTGTTTTATTCTTGGTAAGTGACCTGTAATTTACATTTTCTTATAGTTATGGAGGCACAATATTGTGGCATCATCCGTGACCCGAATTCGTATACTTTGTTTTTTGGAGCATGCTTTATTATGTTTGTTATTGAATCATTGAAAAAGATTATTTTATTTTCCTACTATTATTCATGGTTAAATATTTGATTACTATGATCTAATGATGGGAACCCTGTTTTCTGCGAGGGTACCCATCAGGCCAACCTTGGTCCACTTCTCCCCCTTTGGTCTATGGATTACTCCTTCAACGACGCATATGGAACAACAGATCCCAAATCGCAAGCTAAGTGCAGTCTTTATATTCATCTGCGTTAATTCTTTTGTAATCATTTACCCTAGTAATTATTCTACATTATGTATTTGAATTTTATTTAATGCCGACTTAACACTAATTATATTCTTCTTGATATCCTTACAGGTCTGCGTGCATTTGAAGTCTATGGATTCTAAGACAACTTCCTGTGCAAAAGGTACTCAGGTTCCATTTTACAACACTCTAAAAAAATATTAACTCGGGTTCTATCGAAAGAAAATGATTCTATCCTAGAATACAGTCATCATGGGAATTTACACCAGACCCCCATAACAACGGGTTATTTGTATATTCAGTTTGTGTTATGTAGAGTTGAAGACTCTTTAAGTGTCGGTCCAACTCTGAAATATGAGACACGTTTATATGTATTTAATTTACCAAATCTTTGCCTCTACGTTATTGTAATGAAGTAGGATTATAACTACTTGCTCCAATGTATAGCCACTTTAAATGGAAAACTTGAATCTCCAGTTATGTAACAGTTAGTCATTAGTTTCTATGTATTAGATATTTTATAACTCGGGACTCTTCATCGGTAGAAACATGTACTCATATAATGAAATTCTATTTATACCCCCTTCTGGGTCTACTTTGATCTTTATAAAAATTTGAACGTTCTTTAATTATTCATATAGTTGTGCATCTTCAAATCCACAGAAATATTCATATGCATTTATATTTATATGTTTTCGAAATTTATGTCTTTTAATTCACTAAGATTTCACTCATGCGTTATTTTATATCAAAACAAAGAACTTTGTTTGTGAATAATTGAACTGTATATATATATATATATATATATAGGTATTCATCCTAAGTCTTGTTTTGATATGTACACGGTTTGATATTCTTCACTAAGTAATATGGCTCTGCATATTTTCTTATAGTAATATAGGTATACATATATATTTGAATCTCAAGTACACTTCCAACACTTTATTTAGAATTTGTACAGTCTAATTATTTTCCTTCAATTGATTACCTATACATACATAATCACATGTCTGTGATGTTAGAAGTAAAATAATACTGACTTCATTTAACCTAGATGCATCCTCCATTATATTTACATATTTCAATTCCATTCATAGCTAACACACACAGAAGGTTTACTCAATAAATACAATTAAATTGTAAGGGTTTATCCTATAATTTATTCCATTCCATCAGTAATTTAATCAACAAAAAAAATTCATCCATAATTAAATAGATGTATTCTATCAGCCATTAAATCAAAATAAAATTCGATCAGAGGAAGAGTAGATGGACATATCTGATCAAGTTACCGAACAATAGATGGAACATCCAAGTTCCTCCCAACCTTATAACGGAACAACCAATCTACTTACTCCGTTCACCCCCTAGCTTGACCATGAATCCATGAGGGCGAACTCCAGAACTCCTTAGCTATAGTCCTTCTTCAGTTTCAAAAAAAGGATCATCCTTGCCTCACACTTAGAAAACAGTGTTCATAACAACAAGTGATAATTCTTTCCCCCCCAACATACTAGGCAGTGTCCTGGCTCCTCCCATATGTTATATATGCCAAAAGCCTTTGTGCCTAGGTATTTTCCCCTTGGAAATTTTCGTAGCTTTCCAGATCCCTAATTTTCAGGGGCTGCCAATGGCCAAATTCCTAATTTGCCACTTGTAACATTCATCCCTGAGGTAGTTCCAACATGTTCCCCACTCATGGAGTCATGGTCAATTGATTTCAACCTGGCTGTTCCATTTGTCCATCAGTAATAAATATAAAAATATTTGTTTCTTACAAGTGTCATAGTCAAAGAGTTGGTTGGGACAAATCAAATCTTTTCCCAACAGTCAAAATCATAATTTACAATTAACTAAATTCGAAATTCGTAATTTCCATAAATGGAAATAATTTTCCAATTTCGAATTTACCAAAAACGGAAATAATTTCCTAAGTATTTTTAGACTTAATAATAATTTATTTTTGGGGATACTACAAGTATATTTTCTAAGTCATTGGAATATTCTGGGAATATTCCCCCATATGTCATGGGTTCGATTCCTATTCGACCCAAATAATTGTATTCCCTTAATCCAATTTGACCAATCGGAGAGTGCTGCATAGCATGACTTTATGGTTGGTCCACCTATTTCCTGCATCAACATCGTGCCACGTCCTCTACCACCTCATCATCCAATCACCTGCTATGGGTTGTAAGACCCAAGGTCCAGGTTATCTAATACCAACAAAACCCAGTAGACATCATCCCTTTTGGCATCACCTACTTGTGTAGAGGAATTATCACCCAGGTTATCTATGGGGACTACAAGAACCAGGCTTCTACATCGGTAAGGGAATGGGAGGAAAACATTCAGTTCATTATTCCTTAGTATGTTATGTGAATAATTCGGCTATGTCCTATTATTAACTTACCCATGGTTTAGATTTCTTTACTTATCATATTCCAGCTTACTGTGTATATTTGTTACTGTCACAATCATGAATCAGTGCACTACTATTGACTATTAATTGAAGTTATTCTATGATGCATGCAACTAGTATTCATAATCAAACACAAAAACATAGACAACACAGGATTTCGTAACATATCTCTATCATTCCTTTATTCATCCTTCCCAACCTTCAATTGTTACATTCAATAGCTTTGGACTCAGTATCAAACAGACTGTAACATAAACTAATCTATCATAATCGAACTTTATGATAATACCTTGTTGAACCAACCAACTAAACTGAACCCCCAATCTCCCAACCCGTTATATATTTATATCAAAAGCTATGAATAGGAACCCTAATATATTCATCCCAAAAATATCTCATTACAATGCATGGCCAACTTAGTTAACTAGTTCAACACCTTTCTTCTACTTTTCATCCTTCATGTCGTTTTTTTGTTGTTCTTCTATTTATAGGATGTTGGGTTGTCATTTTCCTGTTATGATTTTATTTCCTTTCTTTATTCGTGTATCTTTATTCTTCAATGTTTATTCTTCGATCTACGAGTTGTCTTCCTTTTGCGCACTTTCCTCCTTCTGTGCATTATTTCTATACTTAGGATTTTTCCCCAAAACTTTATCAAAACTACAAAAATTACTTTCCACACTGCATGTCTATCAGGCCCCCAACACTCACCCATGGCTCATCCCAAGCCACTCAGGCATGTTTCCTACTCCTCCATGTCGAAATGAAGTTTTGAGAGACTGTCTTTTCCTCCTCTACCTCTTTCATGATTTTAGCCTCTGTTGTTGTAATATCCTCTGCTCCTTGCGTGGTAAAGTTTGTGAGTTTTCCCTCTGCTTCCATCGCTTCTTTCTTGACCCGACCCTGCACCATAGCCAACTCTCCAATTACCCGCATTGCCTCTTCTTACAGTGGTCCTAGTCTCGTTTGAAGGATCTTTTGTTGATCCCTCATTTTCTCCACTTCTACCTATGTTTGTCATTGAGCCAAAATGGATGACATGCGCGCTACTAGTGGTAGTGTATTCATCCTTTCTTCTTCCCATTGTGTTTGTTCTTGTGCCTCTCTTGGCTTGGCCTCTACGACCTTAATCTCTAGGTATTCTATCAACTTTTTACACACCTGCATGTTCTCCTTGCAAAGTTTCGCGCAGACACCCTCAATATTCTTG
The DNA here is from genome assembly GCA_900067695.1 of Picea abies. Taxonomy (NCBI): domain Eukaryota; kingdom Viridiplantae; phylum Streptophyta; class Pinopsida; order Pinales; family Pinaceae; genus Picea; species Picea abies. The sequence goes on along the minus strand of CBVK0101372709.1, from coordinate 16,489 downwards.
ATGTTGACAATTGTTGTGGTTGTCATTCTCATTTTGCCTTCGTGCACCTCTGGTGGAAATCCTAACATGATCCTTAGCTTGAAATATTATATATGCACTTGTTCCTCCATATTCGCTTTGACTACTAGGGGAAATTTTGGAATTGCTTTATACAACTTTTGGATTGTTGCTTGGGTCTTCTTCGCCATGCTCTCTGCCTCATCCTTTTCCTTGAACACTTTCCTAGACTTCTCCTCTTGTTCATTTATAATTCTTTGTAATAAGCCTTAGATTTTCTTCCTTCTCCCTCTTGAAGGCTTCTTCTCACCTAAGAATGGGCTAAGTTCATACGGTGGCATCGAGGGTCATGTTTCCCATAGAAAAAGCATCGCTTCTACCGAGAGAAATAATTCTTTTAAGCCTCCTCTTCTTGTAATTGTATTTTTTTTCGATAATCTACTAAGGTTTCTTGAGCCCGATACCATCCTCCTCTTTTCCTATGTCTATTGGTACATCCTTCAGGTTCAGTTTGGGCGTTGTATACGAAGCCAATTTCTGGGAAACTTCTCTTTCAGTGGGATCCTAATCTGATTCCTTCTTATTTACTATCATGAAGAATTTGTAACCCCCGAACATGTTACTGAGTCTATTGAAATCTTTGTACAAATTTATGTTCGGAGCGATGCGAGCTCCAATATATGATACGCTCTCATCATCTGATTTTTTTTCCCTAGCCAACTCTGTAAATGGTTGTTCATCGGTAATGTCATGATCCACAAACTTGAGGATCACAATCTTTCCAAGCATATTTCCTTCCCTACTCATCCCTGGGGGAGACCAATGGTAATGCTAGCCGGTCTTTCCCCATTTGTCTTTGATGATAGGTTCCTTAACTTGCCCGTGTGTGTTATTTGGAAGTTGTAGCTCTACTCTATTCTCTTGTTTTCTCCTCTTAGCTCTCCTTTTCTCTCATTGGTATGCAAGACTGATTTTCACTTAATGATCTTCTTATGTTTTTGTGTTTGCATTATGACCATACATGTCCCATCCTACCTTAACCAACTTGTCCCATCTATCATTGTGTTTGTTGTATTGTTCCATAATTGCATCTTGATTACAAAATTCATCCGATGATTTATCCCTCATACTGTCGATCTGTAAAGATTTTCGACAAATTTTCCTATTTAAGACTCATCTGGTGTTTTTATGACATGTCACTCCCACCATGTAACCATCATTTCCATGATTTAATTCTTTTAATAGTCTTGTCATCTCCCAACTATCTCATCTATTATTTTGGCGCAATGCCTCTTTCTTTTTTTTTACAACTACTATCATACATGTGTTCCGATGCGACCCGTATTACTACACATCTTATCGGCCGTCTCTATAGAGTTTCACCCGACTCCCATTCACCATTCCTTCCTAGACATCTCCATTCAAGGTTTATAACCATGCATCACCTGTCTCTATTAGTTTTTGAATCACATAGGGTGCTCACCAGTGCATTTGAAATTTCCCTAGATGCTTCATATACTTCTTGTCATAGAGTAGTACCAAATCTCCAACTTGAATATTCTTTTGTTTAATGTGTCAATCATGCCAGGCCTTCTCTCTGGATTTTTGAACCTACTGATGGAATCCTGTGACAAACCAATCCTCCTCAAGTTGTACTAATTGTTCCAACCACTCATCTATTGCACCAGTATCTGATATCTATGTAATTACTGTAAAGCACAAGCTAGGAAAAATAAAATCCATTGGAATTATTGCTTATTTCCCATAGACCAACCTGAAAGGGGTCCATCCTATCAACTTCTTGTTGGTAGTCCTGTAAGACCATAATACGAAAGGAACTCTTAAGTCCCAGTTGTCTCTCCCTACATTGCAAATCTTTGTTAAGGCATTCTCCGAGATCTTATTAAAAGCTTCCACAGTTCCATTGGCCTGAGGGTGATATGGGGTACTATTTTGGTGATGAATCTGGAACTCCTCAGTCAATGTTGCAATTGTGTTTTTTAGAAAGTGTGTCCCTTGATTACTGAGTAAGATGCATGGACATCCAAACCTTGTGACTACATTTTCGAATAGAAACCGTGCAACAGTTTCCGCAATACAATCTATAATTGGGGATGCTTCTACCAACCTTGTCATATACTATGTGGCATTAATGATATACCTTTCCCCTGATCTTCTTGCTTGTGGGTTGATTGGACCCACAAATTCGATGGCCCATTTCTCAAATGATTGCAACGTAACTTGTGGATTCAAAGGCATTTCTTCCCTCCTAGATGGATTTCCCACTTGTTGGCATACATCGCATGACTGACAATATTCCTTTGCATCCTTGTGAAGTGTCGTCCACCAAATTTTTGCACACAAAATATTTTGTGTCATTTCTCTCCTTGTGTAATGTCCTCCAACAATTCCATCATGCACTTATTCAAGTATTATTGTCCTTTTGTGGTCCAGCACATAGCGTCTCAATATTCCATCTACACCCATCTTGTATAAATTCCCTACAATCAACTAATAATTTATTGCTTTCACTACCAGTTGTTTCTTTTGTGCTACAGTCATCTCGTATGGAGCCTTGTCTGTGTTGATAAACTACACAATGTCTGAGAAATAATCATCCACTATCCTTACTACAAATAATTATGCATATGGGAAGATTTCGTCTAAATTTCTCACATCTTCCCCTCACAATATGTGTGATATATGATCTAGTAATACATTCATATTCCCCAATTTCACTATGACTTCAAAGTCATATTCCTAAAATAATAAAATCTACCTACATATTCTCCCCCCCAACACTGGCTTGTTGACTAAGTTTTTTAATGCAGAATGGTCTGTATACATATTAAAGTGAGACCCTAATAGATAATGCTTGCATTTTTGTAGTGCATAGACCATCGCCAATCCTTCCCATTATGTGGTTGTATAGTTCTTCTCTTCTATAGACAGTCTCCTACTCGCAAAAGAAATTGGGTTATCTATGTCTCCTTCCCCTGGCTAGGATATAATTGCTCCCAATGCTATGGACAATGAATCCACATGTACATGAAACTCCTTGTTCCAATCCAGAAAAATTAAAATTGATGCAGTCACCAACTTCTGTTTCAGGGTGTCCAACCCCTTCTAATATTCTTCATTCCATTGAAACTTTGCTTCATTCTTTAGTAACTTCTCCATTGACGTTGTGATCTACGCATACCCCTTGATGAATTTCCTATAATAACCTATATGAACCAACATCGCCCTCGATTGTCTGACTGATGTAGGTGGTTCTAATTCCAAAATGACTGCAATCTTAGTTGGGTCTACTAGTATTCCTTGTTTACACACTACATGTCCTAACAAAATTCCAAATGGTGCACAAAAAATGCACTTCCTCAAGTTCAACGAAATATGACACTACTTATAGCGATACAACATAAGTCTAAGAACTTCTATATGATCCTTCAGTAGACTGAACATTTTCCAATCATCCAAGTAGACTTATAGGAACTTATGGATGAACTCCTTGAATGTTGCAACTACTAACCTGGAAAACATCGCAGGGGCATTCTTCAATCCAAAGGGCATAATCGTGTACTGATAACTTCCCCATTCCATCGCAAAAGTGGTCTTGTGTCGATCCTCCTACGTGATTCTTATCTGATGGTACCCAAAGAATCCATCTATAAAATAGTAAGTTTCATGGCCTCCCACATTATCCAGTACCTCATCTGTGAATGGTGTTAGAAATGGGTCATGTAGGCATGCATCATTTAACTTCCTTAGATATACACAGATCATAATTCCACTTGTCTTCTTGTCCTACACCACCATCGGACTGATCCACTCAGACTCTTCGATCGGTTCAATGATTCATATGTCCAACATCCTATGTATTTCAGATTTTATCTTCTCCTTATACTTTAGATTTCTCCTATGAGGCCTCTGGTGCACTGGCTTCGCTCTTGGTTTTAGTGGGATCTTGATCTCTCCCAAGTCTCTTTCTATTCCCTTCATCTCTGAAAAAATCATTGGAAATAAGTCTTGGTATTCTCGGAGTAAGTCTACAATCTTATCAACTGTCTCTTCACTCCAATAGTCCCCTATCAGTGCAAACTTGGGATTCTCTATCGTCCCAATGTTTCCCTTCTGCATTTTTATCGGTTGGGTATATGCGGTGGAATCGAGCTTTATCTTTCTATGGTTTGTTCTCCTTCTGTCTCAGGTATATGTACATTACTAGGATCCTCTTCATCATACGCTTCTTGGGATACATTGTAGAATTCTAGCGGCTTACAGGCAGTCATATTTTTTTTACGCTTGCTACATACTAGTATCACCTCCATCGTCTCTTCTTCCGAGAAGATGTTCCTCTGAATTGCCTGTAGTGTTGCATCTATGAATTGAGATTCATGTTCAAATGCAAACATGATCTTGAACCTATGGATCAGTTCTTCCCAAATTTATTTCTCCCTGAGAATTTCCAACTCCAAGTACCATTTCTTCTCTTTCATTGTGTGATATTCTTCATGAGGTGCTACAGATGTTGATGCTCCCCAATCTGTTTCGAGTACTTCTTTCTATTCCTTCTCATATGTCTCATTTTCTTGTTGAGGATCAAAGGTTGGTATGGGCCCTATTGAATTTCTTACCCATTGTTCTATATTCTTTCCTTCATTTATCCTATCAGTCCATGTTTTATTTCCTCCATGCGTAACCACGTCTACTCTGGGCCCTTCATTATGTCTTTCATTTGATACCATCTGCACATTCTGATTCGGATTTGGGTTCTAGTTTCCTCTAACTTTCCACTTCGCAACTAGTTGGGGAAAGTCTTTTGTCGAATGATCCAGTGCTCTACAATATGTGCACGTCGTACATGGATTATTGCAGTGACGAGCCAAGTGTCCAGGTTGATTACAAATGTAACATATAATCATTCCTCTTCCTCCTCTTACAAAATTCCCTCTATCTCAGCCTCAGCCAAAGTTTCCTTTGTTTCCCTGATTGAAACCTCTTTGATTGTTGTATTATGGACCCACCTCTTTTGCTACAACATTTCTTCCTGGATCCTATACATATCGAATGTGTGCTCCCTCATCAAGTCGAATGCACGAAAATCCTTCTCCTCGTGTCCTATAGATTTGCAAAAATTGCAAAACAAGTTCTTTAGCGTACTTTGGTACTTTTGTAGTAGTGCACACTTTGTTGGGTGATGGCCCCATTTCTTACATATCATGCAGTATCCTCCTCTCGAAAATGGAATCGATGCTCCCGTCGCCAAATATTGTGCAAATGTTGGGCATTCATCCTTGTGATGGCCTTAAGTCCTACATTTTGTACACCATACTTTCTCATGTTTCTCCTTTCCCTTTGTCAATTTTTCCAATTGAATTGTCAATGCAGCCAACTGCATCTGAACTTGTGTCATTCCACCACTGTCTCCCACCGGAGATGACTCCAGTTTCATCGCAATCTCTAGTGCCTCAGGATGCGATGCAACCTTCTGTTGGATCAATGGCTTGTGAATGTGTGGTAGAAGCCATACAATAAACCATTCCTAGTGTTGTTGAGCTAGTATGTGGACATTTAATCTACCCATCACATCCTGAAATATCTTATCGAAATCCCATACCGACTCTATTTGTACTTGTTTCATCTCCTTCATTTTTGTGATGTATTGTGACTCCAACTTTAGCTTCTTGAACTCCTTCAGTAGTGCTTGCTTAATCTCTGCCAATGTCCTGGCTTGTTCTGTAGGCGTGGTGCTATGTAACTTCATATACCATACTAGCGCATGACCTCTAAATGTCATCTCTAACTATGCAATCTTCACAACCTGATATTGTATTTTCTTTGCAGCCCAAATCATCTCACACGCGAACAAGTGTTGTTATGGGTCCTATAACCCAATTCCTTGGAAATTCGACATCCTAAGAGTACTATCCACCCTGATCATGTTGTTTGATATAGTCCCTCCTCTTGGTGATGCTAGTTGACTCTAATTTTGAATCTGTGCACTACTCCCACTATATTGATTGCTACTACTCGGTCCTCCTTGGCTAGCTACAATTGTTTTTTCAAATCTACAAACGGTACTTCTAATTTTGGTGACACACACGGGGTCGTGAAATCAATGCAGGATTATGTCTGGGTAGGACTTGTTGGCTCTTTTATTATTGGAATGGACTGGAACTCCTCTTCTTCTCCCCCTAGGTATGGTACCTCCATGATTCGAATTGTTGCATAAGGTTCTCTCCCCTCTTGCACATTGCAGGGCTCTCTTCTCTCAGCCTCAGTATTTCATTTCGTGTACCTCCTCCCTCTGTGCAACTCTTCAAACCTGTATCCTTCATATGGTATATCTTCGTCTTCCATCCTCGGTCCTTCCCTCCCTATTTTATTTCTTCCTCCATTCTTTCAGATGATGCTCCTATCATCCCCCAGTTTCCCTATGTGCATGAACCCCTTAGCAGTCATATTGCATCACCGTCACGTGTGTTTCACACAAAAGCATCTTTATCCATGTATTTAATGATTTCAAGAATATCCCATGTGGACCTTTGAAAAATTCGCTTTCCACGACACTATATAATTGAATACAATCTACCGAAAACTCTGTAACATAACCACCTATTATGCTATCTAACCAAAAATCAATTACTCAATTAGTTGGGTTACTTACAGAATTCAGTTTTCTTACCAATTTGGGAGTCCAGTTTCTTGGCACTGTGATGATGAACCTTGCAATTTTCTCCACCAATATTTCTAGCCACTCTGTCAGAATAACAGGAAATTCTCCAAAGAAAATTTCATGTAGATCTATGAGCACATACTTTTGCAGCCATTTCTTGTCACTCATCCGATGATTTTTGTTCTCTTTTTTTGTGAATTCCCAGTCCTTTCTTTCTAACCTTTTTGAGATCTGCTTATTATTTGGCCTCCAAAACATCCCCTTAATCGCAAAGTCTTGGTCCTACGTGGGTTGTAAGACCCAAGGTTCAGGTTATCTAAGACCAAAAAAACCCAACAGACACCAGCACTTTCAGCATCACCTGCTTGGGCAAAGGAAGTCTCACCTTAGGCATGGGGACCATAAGAACCATGCTTCTGCAGTGGTAAGGGAATTGAAGGGAAACATCTAGTTCATTATTCCTTAGTATTTTATGCACATAATTAGGTTTTGTCCTGTTATTAACGTACCCATGGTTCATATTTCTATACTTATCATATTCCATCTTATAGTATATATTTGTTATTGTCACAATCATGAATCAATGCACCATTCTTAATTATTAATTGAAGTTATTTTACGATGGATGCAACTAATATTCATAATAAAACACAAAAACATAGACAACACAGGATTCCATAACATATCTCTATCATTCCTTTATTCATCCTTCCCAACCTTCAATTGTTACATGAAATGAGAGCAGAGATATAGTAAATAAGTGTATAGAGATATATCAAATATCCAATAATATAACAGATATTTATCATAGATATAACCATAAACACAGAGATATAGTAATACACAATTTCTATTAATGAGCAAAATGTACAAGATTGTAAAAATACAAAGTGAAAGACTCGCTAGAATGGTGGAATATTATCTCTGAGAAGAGATGTGAAGGATACTAACATTCACAAGAATATGATTATTAAAATGAGGCTCTAAAGGCCTCTTTAACATAAAGAAAATCCAAAACCCTAATGTCGGAAGATGAAAATCCAATAGTTTTGTCGACCCCGTTTTGGGTAGTTTGGTGTATCAACTTCCTGGGGGTGTAACTTTGGCATCTGATCTTCATTTGGAGCACACAATAACTTGTTGGAAATTTATCATTGATTAGATTCATTTTGGGGGCTCAATAAGTGCCTCCAACTATCATTGAGGTGCTCGATCCTGAAAAATCTTCATTTAGGCCCTCAAAATGGCCCCGAAACTTTAGGAACCGAAAAACTGCTAAAAATAGTAAATTGCCTGAAGATTGTTTTGAGCCAATTGGAATAGGTGGGTGGCCGTCGATATCCACCTGGATCAATCATCCCTCCCTAGAAAGAAATGGTCTCCATTGTGTTGAGTTCCTAGGGGAGAGGGAAAAGCGTTGCCTTGCTGGAGAAGTTGCGCTGCTTAACTTGTTGAAGGATTTTTACTAACCTGTGGTTGGAAGGGTTGGACCTTTTAACCAGTCTAGATAGATGAGATGACCATGTGAGGAAGGAATATTTGTGCTTTTCTTCAATATTTTTAACCTGCTTCTACTGTATAGAAGGTACTTGGACTAAGGTTGCAATGGTTGTGATGTTCTTTTGTTCACCTTTTGTATAGACTGTGAACAAGATGGATTTTGTAGTATGAGATACTACCTTGCAACATTGTTTAGGTGGGACAGTAGTTGGAACTAACTCTGGTATCCTATAGACATGACCACCCAAAGTAACAATGACACTACAGGATCGAGACTCACAAATATCATGGCACTTCCACATATATGGTTGGCCCAAAAGAACATCACAGACATCCAGTGGGGAAACATCACATAATACCTCATCCTTGAAGGGATGGATGTCATATGAAAATGAACATTGTTGGTTGACATGAATATCTCATCCCTGGCGAATCCACCCTATGTTGTATGGTTGTGGGTGTTGTGTTGTTGACAATCCCAACTGTTTGACGACCTCTACTGACATGAGGTTCTTTTGGCTTTCTCTATCAACAATGAAATGAAACGGGGTCCCCTTCACCCACATCTGTGAATGAAATAGGGACTCCCTCACCTTAGGATCTATTGGTTCTTCTGGTTGAATTGTTGTCGTCATGATAGTAGAAGTGGGGTATGCATCGATGATTTGTATTCTACCAGTATTTTATGAATCAGGGTTTGGCTCCTTATCTTTGATCTCGTCCACCAGTGATTGTTTTGAGCGAATTCATCGGTGTTGTTCCTGGGTATTTTGTGGAAATTACACCACTTTCTAGTATCCTTAATCGTCTTCCCATGACCCTTCTTTTCCTATGGCTTGGACTATTTTTCGGGAAGTTGTTTTTTATGGTTGTCTTTATCATACTTTGGTTGTTGTGGATTTGCAGACCTAAACTCCCGTTTTTTCTGGTGACTAAATTTATGCTCGATTTTGATAGCATATCGATAGGCATCTCCTAGCGATGAGATGTTTAGAAACTCCATTTTAGTTTGGATGTACCTGTGTAGAGCCCCACGGTATTTCAGAACCAAATGTCGCTCAAAATATTTGATACCCAGCTTGGTGCGCAAGGTATGAAAGGTGTTGGTGAAATTTAGTACTTCTTGGCCCCTCTCTTAACACAACGTGGTCCATCTCATGTATTGGTCATCATAGTTACCAAAAGGGTAATATTGTTCCTTGACCGCATCCACAAAAAAATCCTAAGTGGGCTCGGCCCCATATATTCTATACTCCTCTGTGGAACTTTGCTCCCAATAAATTTCCCACCAATGTTTGACATGGGGGAGAGATTTAAGGAGTGCAAAGGTTATCTTTTCCCTGTCGAAAAAATTGTGAACAGAGAAATAACCTTCTAGAAGATTTAACCATTTTTCTAGGGCATCTACATCTATCTGTCCTTCAAATACGGGAATATCAAAATTGACTTGTACCTTGAAAGGAAAGGTGCCTCCAAAGTGGTTGCTTGATGAAGACACGCCAATTGTTATCGGCAAGCATTGAAGGATGTGGGAAAAATTCTCCATCATTTCATCCCTATGTCGCATGAGAGCTTGCTCAAGCAACATAATAATAGAATCATTTTCTCTATCTTTTTTCTTTTCTTCTACCATGGAGCATTTCTTGGGCATGTGAGAGAGATTTTCCTCAAGAGAGATAAGCTTGAGACCCAACTTGCTATAATCAGACTTCACTGGGGACATGCACTAAAAAAACAATCAAGAGCATCCTACTCTGATACCAATGATATAAATTATTTTCGGCATGAAATGAGAGTGGAGATATAATAAAGAAATGTACAAAGATCTGGATTATTTTCCATCCAAATATGACAAGTCTCAAGAAGCAACAACACCACCACCACAAACCTATCCCTAGGGTGATGCCAACCTCCTCAAAATTGATGTTTTAGCCTCAAGATAAAATCATTGGGCTGGCTAAGGGTTGGGTTATGTCCTCCATGGTATCTCCTCAAGCCTCCAAAGGCTATTATCGTCATCCGGTGTGTGGGTCACGGTATCCAACCTATGGGATTCAATCCCCAAGGAAGCCAAATCTAGGCTTGTTCTTCCAAAATTTTCCACCAAATAGGTCCTGCAAACACGATGAATTTTCCCTCCAAGTGTCTCAAGTCGAATGCATCATGATGAGTAAATAAAATTAATAAAAGAACCATCTAAGCATGTACATCCAAACCACCTCATAAAAATAAACAAGTGGTAAAATATCATATGCATGTACCTCCCAGTAGAAAACCTATCCTTAAGGGTGACCCACTTACTATGGTGCAATGTCAACCACCAAGGTGAAAGAAGGAAAATAACATAGTTTCCAAGCAGACGTTACATTAATCAAAAGCAGTTTATAATGCAACAAAATCAAATGCCTCAAATATTGAAATGACACTCACCATAATACATGTCTTGTACCTCATGGATCAAGACCCAATGTCTTCCGTAAGCCAATTGATGTGGTGGATACCCTCATGATGAACCTGGAACTGTGGTGGTGAGGTGGGTCTTTGTCTGTGCATGTGGACATTGTTGGTCAAGTTATCTCTCAATACTCTATGTCTGCAACTTGAGGGACTTGAGACATCATCTCCTTAGTTATCCCTAAAATTTGGGGATAACATCTGGCTCCTACTTGGGGACATGTACTCATTGTAGAGTGCATGGGAACCACAAAATCTCTTGGTGGACCTATGCTTACACTGAAACATAAAACTATAAAATCCAGGGTGGTTCTATCACTCTTTTCCCATACATATCAAAATCCAAAAATGAAAAGATAACAACAAGAAAAGAAATTTTTTTGCATTTTTTTTCAAAAAATTGTAAACTAAACATGTAATATGATGAAAGAAATATGCAACTAAAGAAAAATAAAAATAAAAAATGAAATGAAACTAAACAATCATGAGAAATCAATATGCAAATGTAGGAAATCAAAATGACATACCTACTTACTAAGGGCCCTGGGTGTAGAAATTTCAATACAATTAATGTATTTCCTGCGATTCTCTTGATCTAACAATTATATGCCATTGTTAAATAAAGAATCGCTTCTAATAATATTCTTGCGGAAATTTAAACCACGATCACAAAGTGAAATATCAAGAACACATAACACAAAAGTTTTACCGGGAAAGCATAAAGCTAAAAACCCCACTATCATATATTGTGTATATCATGGATAATGAAACAATCTCATACAAAACTCTAATCCAAGAGCTCTCAGTACAATACAATCATCTCACACTGTCATACAAAACTCAACAAATACATGTGCCAATTTATGTGTTCAGACAGCCTGCCTCCTCTGCACAATCCCTGCAAATAGAATTCTCACAATGAATTTGAATTGCTTAGTTTACAAATGCTCATGAGCATATCCATTGCATGTGTGATTGCATGAGTGCACTTCACTCAAATCACAACTGATAGCCAAACTATCCCTTTCACCTATTATCTCAACTGGGTCTCCATTGGATCTGACATGCATGTAGTTAACCATGGTGAATCTTCAGTTGCATGTGAGTTCATTGATTGTGAATTAATGAATAATTAATTTCTCACTAGTGCAAGTTTAGTTACAACTAGTACAACTAAGCTTAACTCACATAACTACACTTATAATTCTGTTACAACTCCAAATCACTTAGTTATAAATGAGATAATAGATTAATATTTATTGTCCAATTTATTTAAGGGAAAAGTAAATTAGACACATGTTTCTTGTTGACTTTTCAACATTCCCTCTCAACAAGAAAGGGATTATCCTTAACCCCAATCCTGTCTCTATGATATTTAAATTTTCTCCTAGTGAGCACCTTCGTCAGAATGTCTGCATCCTGATCTTCCGTAGGAATTTATTGAAGAAACATGATCTTTCGCTGCACACAATCTCTGAGATGATGATACTGGATATCTATATGCTTAGATCTATCATGAAACATAGGATTAATTGAGATTTTAATGCAACTCTGATTATCACAATGAATCACTATCGGATCTAAATGAGAACCAAACAAACCAACCAATATCTTTCTCATCCATATAGCCTCACATGCAGCTTGACTCACTGCCATGTATTTTGCTTCCGATGAACTAAGTGTGAAGGATCTTTGTTTCCTGCTGTACCAAGAAACAACTGTAGATCCGATACTAAAGATCCCCCCCCGATGTGCTCTTTCTGTCCGTTGGGATGCCCGCCCAATTTGCATCTGTGAAGCCATGAAACTTCACCTCATCCGTTTGTTTGTACCATAATCCATACTCAAATGTGCCCTTCAGATATCTCAGGACATGCTTACCCACCTTCTAAAATACTTTGGTAGGCTTAACCATCGCTTGACTTAGCTGGTTAACTGCATAGCAAATGTCTGGTCTCGTGCTCACTAAATACATTAGCGAACCTACTAACTGTCCATAGACAGTAGCATCCACTACCTCTCAAGAAGTAGCATCCTCTTTCCTCCAGTTTCCTGGAAGAGGAGCATCCATGGGTTTGCATCCCTCCATGTGAAACTTACCCAGTATCTCCCTTGCATACTATCCTTGAGACACAAAAAGTTCACCATCTCGCTGCCATATTTCCAATCCAAGGAAATAATGAAGAAGGCCCAAATACTTCATATCGAACTCCTTTGCAAGGTCATCCTTACATGAGTGTATCAACTACTCATCACCAGTCAGTATTAAATCATCAACATCAAGAACAATGATTAATAGCTTACCCTCCACCAAAATTTTGTATAGGTTTGCATCCGCTTCACATTTGGTGAAGCCCAATCCAGTGAAATAGTTGTCTATCCGAGTGTACCAAGCACGGGGTGCTTGCTTCAGCCGATATAGTGCTCTCTTGAGTCTCCACACATGTGAATCTCTGTTAAAGGTCTCAAAACCTTCTGGTTGTTCAATGTACACTTCTTTCTCAATGATCCCGTTGAGGAGTGTAGTTTTTACATCCATCTGATGAATGTGCCAGCCCATCTGCACTGAGAGTGAAAGGATGGATCTTATGGAAGAGTACCTTGTGACAGGTGCAAAGGTCTCATCATAATATATCCCCTCGATTTGTGAGAAGCCTCAGGCCACAAACTTAGCCTTGTATTTCTCCACACTCCCATCAGCAGCTTGCTTTACCTTGTAGATCCATCTCAAACCTACCACTGATTTGTCAACCGGTCTTGGGACAATTTTCCATGCACTGCTTTTGATAATGGAGTCATACTCCTCTACCATAGCATCAACCCAAGTGGGATATTTCACTTCTTCCTGAAAGGAAGATGGTTCAATCACAATACATTACTCATGAGAGCTATGTATCCAGTAAGTTGATCAGGAGATTATCTATGTCTGCGTTGTGAAGCAGGGGCTCCTACATTCTGTGTAGCATCTAGTCTCAATCTGTCAGCTTCCGTGGTACGCTTTCTATCATTTATGATGGATGGCTCTGCTTGAGTCGTTTCCTCCACTCCATGAACCTCCTCATGTGGCTGATCCACATCTTGAGACTCATCTTTGGGAACCAGCAGTTCCTCTTTTGCATGCAAGTCTAGCTCCCTCTCAAGAGATAGCCTCATGGATTTCCCCTCATCAAATTTTATATCTCATCGCATAACAGTCATCTTACTGTTTGGAAAATACACACGATAATTATGGGGTGTTTTTGTGTACCCCAAAAATATCCCAACTTCAACAGTTGGTACCAACTTCTTCCTAGAATCCTTGGTCACATGCACATAAACATATGAGCCAAAAATTTTAAAATGAGAAACATCAGGTTTCTTACCAGTGAAAGCTTCTTCAGGTGTACTCATGCCAAGTACTCTATGAGGAAAATGGTTTTGCACATAAACCGTAGTATTGCATGCTTCTGCCCACAAATGCATTGGTAGGCCCTGATCATGCAACATCGCTTGTGCTGCACCCACGATCGTTATGTTCTTTCTCTCCATGACCCCATTTTGTTGTGGGTTATGAGGCGCTATGAGTTCTCTTCGAATTCCTTCTCTTCTGTAGAAGTTTTTGAATTCGTTAGAGATGTATTCTCTACCATTATCGCTCCTTAGAGCCTTCACTTTCTTCCCCGACTCTTTCTCCACCAATGCTTTAAACTCACAGAACTTTGAGAATGTTTGATCCTTCTTCTTGTTGAAATATTGTACCTACAAAGAGTATTCTTATTATTATTGATATATTATTCATAGGATCAATCCCCATTGTGGATTGATCATGTTGATTATTGTAATAGGACCAAATCCCCTTTTGCGGATTGGTCAAAACATAATTGTAATAGGCAGAATAAGAAGTCGGCCCCAGCAGTTATTAAAGAGACCCAGAAATAAAATAAAGGTGGGTTTACCCACCCAGTTTGAGAAGTCAGCCCTGCCAATGAAGAGACACTTCACATGTGCCAAAATTTTATAAATAAAGGAGGCTAGCGCCTCACTTAGACACAACACACTTGCTCAGTTTGAGAGACAAGTTTTGATCTGTTAACGGCAAAGGAGAGAGAGAGTGGTGCATATCTTGGAGAGGACTTTCTATTTTAGCATAGAGATCTCTTGGCATTGTATTGGCTATCTATATTAAGGAAGTTTTGCTGGGTTTTATTCCCCTAGAGGGTTTCCCAGGATAAATGTTGTGTCTCTTGTGATTGTGTATTTCTCAGTGATCTTGGATTATTCTATTGTTATCTAATGAAATGAAAACGTCTATAATAATGGCTTAAACATTAACATGGTATCAGAGCCAAGCTGAAGGAAGCATCTTTTGCAAGAGAAAAATGCCACTGTTGCAGTACCTGCAAATTAGGGTTTTTCAAAAGTGAATCTTTTCATCCCTAAAACTATCTAGAAAGTTGCACCCTCCCCCAAGGATCAATTTGGCATCATCAATGCACCTTTTCAGTGGCTAGATCTCCCGGAAAGTGAAACCCTGATTTCACAAAGTACTAGAAAACTAGAAAACCAGAGCACCAGAAGTACCAGAAGTACCAGAAAACTAGAAGCACCATTCCATAAATCTGCAGATCAAGTTTAAGGGGGTAAAATTTGGATTTTCAGAAATCTGACTGCACCAGCTAACTCACCTCAGCTCAGCGCATCTATCCCCTGGATCAGAATTTCAAAATTTGAAGTTTGAAAAATTAAGGTTTCCTCATAAAACCCCAAGTCGCAGTTGCAGTTGCAGTCTCAGAACCAGTTGTTGTTGCAATACCAGTTGCAGTAACAGCCGTACTACCAGTGGCAGTCACCCTTGAAGTTTTTAAAGAGTTGGTAATGATTATCGTTGCTGCCAGATGGTGCCACCACCTACAAATGCTATCAGAGGTATGTACTCACATATGTTTAAATGGTTAAACCCTAAAGAGTATTTGTAGGAGAAGGGATCTCTTGCCATAGATCTAGAAGGATCTCAAGATCCAACACATTCAAAGGAATGATGCAACCCAGGTGTGATTATTCTGATATGCATCTATTTGTCATAACATTATCTTGATCAATGTTGCATGTTGAAGCTATGATCAAATTATTAGAAGGATTAAAAGTTGATCATAGATCTTATCCTCTAACCTAACCTTATGTCAAGATAGTGTATTGTCTCAGTACAGAAGATAGGTTGAAGAAAGCACTCGTCACTTGAGTGAAGGAGACCTGGAAGAAAAGCAAGCACTCATTCTTGAGGACAAGGCTCCAGGTTTGATTAATCAAGATTAATAAGATTCAAAGGTACACATGACAAGTTGATGAGTATAGTTGAGATAGAAGTCATCGTAAAGTATTATACTTGATAGCATGTGAGCATATAGAGGTAAATACTTTGTCTGATACAACTAACACCTCCTCTAGGAGAAACCTTGTGTGTTAGTTCCAGGTTTCCATGGAAGAATTCTTGGTCACAACACTATGAGAGTGTTGACCTCACTTCGTATTGTATTCCTTACTTTTAATCTTTGCTTCAGATAAATTATAATTGATAGCTCTAAAGGAGCTACTGTGATGATTGTTCATGATATTGCTTTATATTATCAGAAGGATATTATTCTTGCTTGTTTTTTTGTTGACCTTGCTCTAGGTCACATGAGGAATCTATAGCGAAGGTTGCAGAAGGAAACGTGCTAAAGAAGAGATCATAAATGAAGCAATCATCATTGGAAGAGAAGAAGGTGACTTGCATGAGCTAAAGGGTCACTCAGAAGCTACCATGACCCACGCCATTGAAGAATCTTGGCATAGAAGATTAGCTCACATCAACTACAAGGCACTACCATACATATGCAAAGC
>CBVK0101372708.1:0-14997 GCA_900067695.1 Picea abies | reverse complement strand
GGGAAGAACATCAAGAACCCATTTCCGAAAAGGGACAGCAAGGCAGAAGGAGTCCTAGAACTCATTCATTGATATGTATGTGGCCCAATGCCATCATCCTCCATTAGTGGGTATGTATACTATGTATCATTCATTGATGATTATTCTCGTAAAGACCTGGATATATTTCTTAAAGACTAAAGATGAAGTGTTCAGTAAGTTCAAGGAATTCAAAGCCTTGATAGAGAACCTTTCTGAAAAGAAGATTAAGATACTCAGGTCAGATAATGGAGGAGAATAAACCTCAAAAGAGTTTATGAACTTCTGCAAAGATGTTGGGATCTAGAGAGAACTCACTACTCCCTATAATCCCCAACAAAATGGTGTAGCTGAACGAAAGAACAAAACC
This sequence comes from Picea abies, assembly GCA_900067695.1. Classification (NCBI taxonomy): domain Eukaryota; kingdom Viridiplantae; phylum Streptophyta; class Pinopsida; order Pinales; family Pinaceae; genus Picea; species Picea abies. Next base: position 14,609 of record CBVK0101372708.1, on the reverse strand, counting down.
ATGCTGGAAGCTGTGAAGATAAAGATCTTTCTATGTGCTTATGGGCAGAAGCAGAAATAGCAGTTGTTTATGTGCAGAACCGATTGTCCCATAGTGCACTTGGGCTCAAGACACCGGAAGAGATGTTCACCAGAAACAAGCCAAAGGTAAGCCATCTCAAAATATTTGGTTGTCCAGTGTTTATTCATATACCTAAAGAAAAGAGAAACAAGCTAGACCCTTCAAGAAAGAAGGGAATATTTGTGGGATACTATGAGGTCTCCAAGGCCTTCAGAATCTATATACCAGGTCAACATCACATTGAGATCAGCAGGGATGTGGCCTTTGATGAAGATCCAGTGCTCAAGAAATCTAAACTATGCCAGCTTGAAGGGGTATATGAAGAGGAACCCGTAATCCCCAATACTGCAATGAGGGAGGTTCCCAGAGCCATAGAACCAGTGAGGGAAGTCGTAACTTCCCCTGATGAAGAACTTCTAGAAGACCATGATATAGTAGAAGTGAAAAAACCTCCTTAGATGAAAATCCTCCATAAAAGGAAGCCAGCTTGGGCTAGAGAGCTTATTCAAGATGGAGAGAAGTATGGTGTTCCCCAAGGAACTACAAGACAGGTGAAAATACCAAAGCCATTCTCTAGTTATACAAGCTTTCATGTGTGATCTCCTAGAAGAGGAGCCTACCTGCTTTGAAGAAGATATTCAGAGGAAAGAATGGACAGATTCCATGACAGACGAATACCAGTCCATAATGAAGAACAAAGTATGGGAAATAGTTCCCAGACCGAAGAATAAAGATGGGGTATCCTCCAGATGGCTCTTCAAAATAAAACATGTTGTCGATCGAAGTATTGAGAAGTATAAAGCAAGATTTGTCGCTCATGGCTTTTCCCATAAAGAAGGCATTGACTATGAAGAGACATTCGCTCTTGTGGCCAGATACACTTCGATCAGGACCATCATAGTTCTTGCAGCTAAGATGAAGTGGAAGTTGCACCAGATGGACATGAAGACAGATTTCTTAAACTGTGTCATCGAAGAGGAAGTGTATATAGAGCAACCTCAAGGATTTGAGGTTGAAGACAGGAAGTCTCATGTCTGCAGATTAAAGAAAGCCCTATACGAATTGAAGCAATCTCCTAGAGCTTGGTATGGCCGTACAGACAGTTTCTTGACAAGCTTAGGCTTTACCAAGAGTAAAGAAAACTCAAATCTCTACTTCAAAATTATGAATAATGAGCCAGTAATCTTGCTGCTATATGTGGATGACTTATTCTTAACTGGAGAAGAAAATCTCATCGTTGAATGTAAAAAGAGACTTGCCTCAGAATTTGAATTGAAACACCTTGGCCTAATGCATTATTTCTTAGGTCTTAAGGTATGGTAGAGTCCTAAGAGGATCTTCCTTAACCAAGGGAAGTACACGGTCGAAATCTTAAAGAGATTTGACATGCTGGAATGCAAGCCCATGAATACACCCATGGAAGAGAAATTGAAGTTTCTAGTCGATACGTCGTCAAAATTGATTGATACCACACTATATAGGTAGATTATTGGATCCCTGATGTACCTTACGAACACCAGACCAAACATTTGTTTTGCCGTGAACACCTTGAGTCAGTTTCTGGTAGAACCCAGACGTGTTCACTTAGTGGCTGCAAAACATGTGATGAGGTACCTCAAAGGTACAATAGATTATGGTCTCAACTATGATGGAGATCATAATTTCACATTGAGAATGGATATACTGATGCAGATTGGGCAGGAAGTGTTTCTAACAGGAAAAGCACTTCAGGATGTTTTTTTAGTTTGGGATCAGCTATGATCTCGTGGAATATTAGGAAGCAATCTAGTATTTCTCTCAGCATAGTGGAAGCAGAATATATTGTTGCATGTTCTGCTAGCTGCGAAGCTATATGGCTTCGAAAGTTGTTGACCAGCCTATTTGACTTGGAGATGAGAGAAACTGTGATTCTATGTGACAACCAGAGCTTCATAAAGATGATAGAGAATCATGTATTCCATGACAAGTCGAAGCACATAGAGATCCACTATCATTACATCCGCGACATGGTACAGAGAGGAGCCTTGAATCTCTAGTACATTAGCACGGATGAACAGGTTGCTGATGTGTTGACCCAGCCTCTATCTCATGTAAAGTTTGAGTACTTCCAAGATAAGATTGGATTAGTCTGAAAGGACCTTCCTTGAAAGGGGGAGTAGATGTGATGTGTTCCTTGCTTCTGACCTAGTTGTCAGACGTAAAGCAAGATGTTCCTTGCTTCTGACCTAGTTGTCAGACGTAAAGCAAGATGTGATGTGTTCCTTTCTTCTGACCTAGTTGTCAGATGTAAAGGATGTTCCTTGCTTCTAACCTAGTTGTCAGACGTAAAGCAAGATGTTATGTGTTCCTTGCTTTTGACCTAGTTGTCAAATGTAAAGAAAGATGTTCCTTGCTTCTGACCGAGTTGTCAGACGTAAAGAAAGATGAGATGTTCCTTGCTTCTGACCGAGTTGTTAGACGTAAAGCAAGATGAGATGTTCCTTGCTTCTGACCGATTTGTCAGACATAAATCAAGATGAGATGTTCCTTGCTTCTGACCCAGTGTCAGACGTAAAGAAAGATGAGATGTTCCTTGCTTCTGACCTAGTGCCAGACGTAAAGCAAGATGAGATGTTCCTTGATTCTGACTGAGTTGTCAGATGTAAAGCAAGATGATATGATGAGACTAGCACTGAGCTTCCAGCTGGATAGCTATGACGTAAATCCAATCTAGTATCCTGCTTCTGACCTGATGGTTGTGACGTAAAGCAGGACGAGTATCTTGCTTCCATCTTGAGTGCTATGATGTAAAGAAAGATGATGAGATGAGGCTAGTACTGTGCTTCCAGCTTGATAGTTGTGATGTAAAGCCAGTCTAGTATCTTGCTTCCAGCCTGAGTGTTGTGACGTAAAGCAAGACATTGAGATGAGACAAGTACTGAGCTTCCAGCTTGACAGCTGTGACGTAAAGCCAGTCTTGTATTATGATGAGCCAGCCTTGTGTTGTGATGATGATGATGTATCAATTTTTATACTAATACATATTGATGCAAATGATGATGGCATTCCTTTGAGAATGATGATGTTGCCGATGAAGAAAACTTTCGATGATTTATAGATACACCAGTCAGTGTTCCAAGATGATATTGATGGTGTTGTCCTCTCACCTACTTGATGATGCTGATGATGTTGTCCTCTCTCTCTCGCATGATGCCGCTGAAGAATACCCTTCTTGTTAAGGGGGAGTGTTGAAATATTGTAACTGCAAAGAGTATTCTTATTATTATTGATATATTATTCATAGGATCAATCCCCATTGTGGATTGATCATGTCGATTATTGTAATAGGACCAAATTTCATTTTGCGGATTGGTCAAAAGACAATTGTAATAGGCACAATAAGAAGTCAGCGCCAGAAGTTATTAAAGAGACCCAAAAATATAATAAAGGTGGGTTTACCCACCCAATTTGAGAAGTCAGCCCTGCCAGTGAAGAGACACTTCACACGTGCCAGACTTGTATAAATAAAGGAGGCTAGCGCCTCACTTAGACACAACTCACTTGCTCAGTTTGAGTGACAAGTTATGATCTGTTACCAACAAAGGAGAGAGAGAGTGGCGCATATCTTGGAGAGGACTTTCTGTTTTAGCATAGAGATCTCTTGGCATTGTATTGGCTATCTATATTAAGGAAGTTTTGTTGGGTTTTCTTCCCCTAGAGGGTTTCCCAGGATAAATGTTGTGTCTCTTGTGATTGTGTATTTCTCAGTGATCTTGGATTATTCTATTGTTATCTAATGAAATGTAAACATCTATAATAACGGCTTAAACATTAACACTTATGCATGAAGAATATCCAGCATTTACGAGAAAAGTCATCAAAAAAATAACATAATACCTGTGTTTTGTTGTTGAATCAACCGAGAATGGTCCACACACGTTTGTGTGAATTCTCTCCAAGATCACCGAAGCATGGTTCTCCTTTTCATGAAAAGTGGACTTTACATACTTCCCCAGGGTGCACCCCTTGCACTGATCTAACTGATCAAGTGCTCCCCTTGGAAGTCCAGTAGATATTTGTTGCATGATCTTCAAGGCTCCAATATGAAGATGGCCCAATCACCTGTGCCATAATTCTCCCTCATCCCAGCTCACCACTTTTTCTGCCTTGCCCATCATGGCACCGCAGCCATCTACCTCCAGCATGTAGAGATTCTTAACTCGAATCCCTATATTCTTGACTTGACCTGTTGCTTTATGTTGTAGGTAGGATTTTCCACCGCTAAAAACAACATCATAGACTCTGTCCTCCAACATTGTGACTGAGACCAGGTTTTTCTTCAAACCTGGAACATGCATAACATTTTTCAATTGAAATGGTTTACCACAATCCCTCTGAAATGTAATGGTACCAATGCCAGTCACACCGTATCGTCCATCGTCACCCATCTCTATATGCATTATGAGATCTTTCTCCTCCAAGTCACTAAAAGACTCTTTATCTGAGAACTGTGGACATTTAGTAGCGAGATGCCCATGTTCGTGATAGTGAAAACACTTCACTTTGGACAAATCCAGCTTCTTGACTTTAGACTCGGATTTTGAATGGAATTTCTTCCCTTTCCCTTTCCTTTCCTTGGCAGTCAAAGCACAATCCTCTTCATCATCACGCTTTGATGAATATCCATATCTGGTGTTCCACCTAAACTCCTCTTGCACTAGATCTGACCATAGTCGTTCCCAATCTGGAAATTTTTCCCTTCCATTGACAGAGTCTTGATAGCTGTGCCAACTCTTGGGAAGTCCTAGGAGAGCCAAGCTCACCAAATCATCAGCAACGAATTTTATTCCCACACTTCCAAGATCATCCCGACATTGAACAAACTTCGTGAGATATTTTGGAATGGTGTTGCCTTCTCCATCTTGATCTTCCTAAGTTTATCTTTGAGCACCAATTTCCTATGGTCGCTATTGTTCTGGAATAGATCTGTCAAAACCTTCCACATTGCATGTGGTGTGGTTTTCCCATGGAGACTTGAGAAAATGTGATCTCGTACTCCCTCCAACAGAATCCTCCTCGCCTTTTCCACTTTCTTTTGCCATGCATCAATATTTGCAATGGTTGTCGCATCTGGCTTAGGAACATATTTGTCAATATATTCCTTCAAGCCATTGTCTTCAAGTACTACCTCCATCCTGTCCTTTCAAGCAATGTAGTTTGAGCTTCCCTCGAGTGCATACTCCAACCTCAAGCCATTGAAAGACATTTCGATCTTGAATAAACTATAGCACCAAGAAAGTCCTTCTGCAAATTTCAAATTTTATCCAACCACAAAATCAACTGCTGCAATCCCTCTTTCCCTAGGAGGTTTGCACCCCACCTGAGAGCAGCCTGAGGGAAGTTCACACCCTACCAGTGTATAGCCTGCGAAAGTCACAAGGAAGTTCGCACTGTAATGCACAGTGGGGTGAGGGAGGTTCGCACCTCTCCTTTAAGCAGCCTACGAGAATCTTAATGAAGTTTGCACCTCTCCTTTGAGTAGGGTGCTATAATTTCTGCTCCTAGAAATGTGCGAAGTTTTCAGTACTAATGTTCTCACCCTGCCAGAGACTTATTTTCGCACCTCACTTCCGTGGCTCCGTGGCTCTGATACCATGTAGAAATTTCAATAAAATTAATGTATTTCCTACAATTCTCCTGATCTAACAATTATATGCCACTGTTAAATACAGAATCACTTCTACTAATATTCTTGCGGAAATTTAAACCACGATCACAAAGTGAAATATCAAGAACACATAACACAAAAGTTTTACCGGAAAAGCGTAAAGCTAAAAACCCCACTATCATATATTATGTATATCATGGATCATGAAACAATCTCATACAAAACTCTAATCCAAGAGCTCTCAATACAATACAATCGTCTCACACTGTCATACAAAACTCATCAAATACATGTGCCAATTTATGTGTTCAGATAGCCTGCCTCCTCTGCACAATCCCTGCAATTAGAATCCTCATAATGAATTCGAATTGCCTAGTTTTCACATGCTCATGAGCATATCCACTACATGTGTGATTGCATGAGTGCACTTCACTCAAATCACAACTGATATCCAAACTATCCCTTTCACATGTTATCTCAACTGGGTCTCCACTGGATCTGACATGCATGTAGTTAACCGTGGTGAATCTTCAATTGCATGTGAGTTCACTGATTGTGAATTAATGAATAATTAATTCACTGAACTCTCACTAGTGCAAGTTTAGTTACAACTAGTACAACTAATCTTAACTCACTTAACTACACTTATAATTTTGTTACAACTCCAAATCACTCAGTTATAAATGAGATAATAGAATAATATTTATTGTCCAATTTATTTAAGGGAAAATTAAATTAGACACATGTTTCTTGTTGACTTTTCAACACTAGGGCCCTGAAGATCGGGTAATGGGTGATTTCAGGTGAAGTCATACAACCAGTGTAATCATGTGTTCACCCTTTCATAAAGGTATCTCCCCATGTGCTTAATCATGCAATACAACAAGGATAATTTGAGCACAAAATAATCATGAGCATAAATAGATAGATAATCAGTTATGGAATGAATCTCATGGAGATAGGTGGGAGGGAGGAAATCTTGTTGGAGAGAATGGCCACAAGCTTGATCAATCCATCATTGAAGAGGGATACCCTATAAATAAGATGACTCATTTTCATCCTTCTTTATCACATCATTGCTTCCCGGAGACTGAGAAGAGATGCCAGATCCCAAGAAATCCTGATGATTCCTTAAAGAAGAAGAAAATAGGTAAGGCACTCTCTCATGTCTAGAGAAATAAAGATGTTGCCTCTTCATCCGAAAATCAATGTAAAACACTTCAAAATGAAAATACTTTCACTTTGTAGGGTAATCTTTTGAATTCTCTGTGTTGGGCTCAACCTAGTATCCATCTAGATCTGAGCATGAAGTTGGTTGGAAATCTTCATGAGTATGTTGTGACGAATCATCCTGGAACAAATATGTGATCATATCATTACTAGGATGCCAAGCATCTAAATCATATGTGCATGAATACCATTCTTATGAATATGACAAATCAACCCCTTTTGTTATAGAACTACCTTCAACGTCATAAATGGGATCTTTATCAAAAGTGAAACAAACCACATCCCATATACGCTTCCCGACATGTATGAAATCATCAATGTGTTGATCAACCAAGTCAAATGGGTCTTCCACGAGAACATATGTATCATTGGAGCCAATTATTATTTTTTTATTTTCATGTGCAGGAGGAAGGAAAGGATGGAAAAATTCACCTTCATCAAGTGAGGAAATGGACATCGATGTCACATCAAGTTCTTCATCATTGAGATATTCTTGAAAACTTTCTTCATGGATATGTCCTTCAAGCACCTCTTTTGCAGGTGGTGGGTGATACTCTTCTTCAACTTCACACTCTTCAGTTGTTTTTTCATCATCCACTAGAAAACCTGCTCTGTAAAGGGCATCTTTGATCGCTTGGAGGATATTTTGCAAATCATGAGTAGTTGGCCCCCAATACCTAAGAAATTATTCAACAAGCTTTGTAGAAGACCGGATACTTTTCGGATCACACGAGTCTGCAAGCCACTTCCTTTGACTCGAGTCCATAGAAGATAAAAAAGTTTCATTAGTAAATCCTCATGCATTACATTTATACTTGAAGCATACCTCATATAGTTCACAACATGGGTGACTACTAGAGTTGGGTCACCATCAAATTTGGGGAAATTTTCCCTCCATCCTACAGGGAAAAGGTTCAGATATCTAGGGATATTTCGAAAATCAATAGAAAGTTATACCTTGTGGAAGGCCCATGGTCAATTCTATGATTCCATGGTTCCATTATATGAGATGTCGCTTCAATGGAGTTTCTAGATGAACTTAATATTTATAAAAAATGGAGGGAAGGGAAAGGGAACTTTCCATTAGTGGAGTCGTCGGATGAGTTCTAACTCATCAAGGAATGGAAAAGCAAAGGGTACTTTATTTAATTGGAGTCACCAGGAAAGCTAGGGAAAGGCTTTAGGATAGCTTTCCAAAGTGTTGTTAGGGCTCAGAAGAGGATTCAAAATCCTCCCCGACAACAATGACAAAATGTTATCACAAAAAATGTAGGTTGGGAAAATCCTGACCCAATACACTGGATGGCGATAATGGTGGGATATTTTACCCATTGTCACCTCATAAAAAACCCTCCCTTGTTTCTGTGAAATAATAATCCAACACAAGGGGGAGTCTCATGTGACCCTAGAGAGAAATGAAGTGGAAAGTGAGAGTATGGAAGTGAAGGCCTTTTAGGCCAAGATACTAAATGAAAAAAGGCTTGATAATGAGTCTTGAGGATGGAGGATGGTTTCCAAAGCCTTAGGTACCTGCACTAGAGTGTTACACATGCCCGAGACAAAACAAATAACCAAGATACAAGCCTAAATGTCAGAGGGACAAGAAAGTGAATCTTTTTGTCCTAAATTATAGAAGTAAATAAATACATATATCAGCAATGGAATCAATCATTTACTGCAGAAATAAACATCAAAACCATCAAGCAATTATTGGATAATCAAGCATTGAACCAATAGATAACTTTCCAATACTTTAACACAAGTTTTGATGGAGAATCGGGGCTGCAAAAAGATGTTTTCAAAGATTTTTTAGAGCATCCAAATGGCTGTATCAAATATTTTCTACAGCAGAAAATTTCACCCCAAGAAACTAGCCAACAACTTTCCCAACAATATCCAATATCAAGTAGATAAACAATAGCAACTTGCCAACTATTTTCAGCGGTAAAAGAGTGAGAAATTAAGATTGAAAAGGAGAGTTTGAAGCGACCCTAATGGCTATAGACTAAGTTTGTAACAGACTCTAGATATCCTTGACCAATCAAAACTCCCTAGTGGCTCAAGCAAGCTTAAAGCATAAGGAAAAGTTTCCAACTCAGACAATTACAATATCTCGTGTTTTTGCGTATCCCAATGCAATGATTTTGTTTCTCCAATGCAAGAAGAATATTGCCTTTAACTATTGGGTTGTGGAGTATAAAAAATTAAAGAGCTAATTGAGATACTTCCTTGGGGGTGTGAGCCATTTTACTCCCTAAGGTAAGCTAAGCTAGCTAGGATAAACCCTAGGAGGGTGTAAACCCTTTTACTCCTCCTACGAATTCCTTATGCAACAAAGTATTTCAAGAAAAATATAATGGACTTAGTGGGGTTGTATGCACTTATACTCCCCAAAATTTTAAGCAAATTAACCTTGAAACCAAGAAAATAAGCAATAGCAACAAGGATTTCTTACCTAGTCCAAGCATTAACAAGATAAACCTCCTTTTAACCAAGAAAATCCACCACAAAGAAATAATAGTCCTCCACTAGAGATAGTGCATAATCCACCCATCCAATATCCAAATAAAAACCATTACAAGAGAAGGTGACAAGAGAGATATGTAAAAATGCCCAAGTAGGGTGCAAATTCCAGCAAAGAATGTCTTCTCTCAAGTGAGAGAATTATGATAAAAATGAAATGAAATGTTATATATTTATACAAATCATACTACAAGTGTTTTTCCACTTAATTTTAGGGTAAACTACAAAGTAAGGGGACAACAACCCTATATAAATTCAAATTTAACCCTAAAATGCACATAAGAAACCCAAAAGAAGCATGACGTCACCCCTTTAGGGAAATGTTTTGGCACCTTTAGCAAATCCTTGAGATTTTAGATGAAACTTTGGGCCTCCAAAGGCCTCCCTCTCAAGCGTTGGGGTATTAAAGATACTCCTTTCCATCCAAATATTCCAAGTGTTAAGGAGAAACAACACCAACACCACAAACCTAGCCCTAGTGTGACATCAACATCCTCAAAAGTGATGTTTTAGTCTCAAGAGAAAATTGTTGGGCTAGCTAAGGGATGGGTTATGTCCTCCATTATATCTCCTCAAGCCTCCAAAGGATAGCATCGTTGTCCAATGTGTGGGCCATGGTATCCAATCTGTGGGATTCAAGCCCTAAGGAAGCCCAAGCTAGGCTTGTTCTTCCAAAACTATCCACCAACTAGGTCCTACAAAGATAATGAATACACCCTCCAAGGATATCAAGTCAAATGCATCATGATGAGTAAATCAAATCAATAAAAGAACCATCTAAGCGTGTACATTCAAACCACCTCATCAAAATAAAAAAGTGCTCAAAGACCCTATGTAATTTTCCAAGTTTAAGTATGGGATGGTTGACAAAGCGACCTATTGGGTGAATCGTACCTCAAATTTAGAGCTCTTTCTAAAATTTTCTTAGATATGGAAAGAGAATAGAAAACCCAAAATTAAGAAACATGTCATCATGGAAAATTGCACCTCCATAATATGGATATGCAACTCTTATGAAAATTTCATATTTTTTTTAAATGAAAGGCCTTGTTGGCATAGGGGAAAACCCAGGGTTCAACTCTAACAGTGCACCAACAAGCCCTAACTACTGGCCCTTTTGGCAACACCTATGAAGCAGATGAAGTTTCACTCGAAGTAGTGATAGGAGGTTGCAGGACACATGTGTCTACAACCAGAGGAAATGCAAAGTGGATCTAGAGAAACACTCACACATAGATCTAGTTATTATTTACCAACATAACCCTACTGTGCGAAAAATATCTCAAATCTAACACAATATTTCATTGACAGTATATCAGAGATCAGAAGAACGCAACATCAATAACACACAACAACAAGATGTATGTGGTTCACCCTATCCCTAGGGATACGTCCACAAACTATGATTTATAATTTATTAGAGGAAAGCATACAGTTCTATCTGCACTCTTAGCTTGTGGATCTCTCTTCCTATCTCTTCTTCCCTCCCCTCCCTACGCACCCAGTTGCAGGGTTGATCTTCACACCCAGCTGAAGATCTTACGACACAGACTTTACTCACCACACAATACCTCTCTCTTATCAATAAAAACAATCACTCATCATAACATAATCGAACCCATCCCAGGTCCTCTTAACCTTTATTTATAGATTACAATGACTTGTAGACAACCTTAGGCTGAAACCTAGGTGTCAAAACCCTAAATACCAAAACCCTAGATGTCTAAAACCCTAGGTCAACTTGACCAGTGTTTTCAAGGCTTCGCAAGCTTGTCTTTCCTTCTTTCCTACGAGGTAATCCAAAGCATCCATTGGTGGATTTTTCCTCTTGTTGAGTTGTCCACAATCCATCTTCCTTGTTGATCCATCTTACTCGATCTCCTCATCCAACAGCTTGCTTTCTCTTACTTCGCTCTTCTTTTTTTCTCTTTTGGCCACTTCGACCCAATCTCAGTTAACTTGTCTTCCACGCAGTTCTCACTTCACGCTTATTTCCTTAATCTTCGCAACTTTCCATAACCAAGGGCCAACAGGACCCCAACACTCACATGTGACTTGTCCCGAGGCACTTCAAGTCTGAACCTTCTATTTTTCTTCGTCTTCAGACTGCGTGGGGCAGCCTATGCTTTCTACTCTGTCCCACCCTTCTTTGTGCAAACTATGTTTTTTGAGTCTGGTACCTAGTTTCAACTGCACCTGGTACCTAGACCCTTCTTCTCATGATTTTACTAAGAGCTGTGAGGCTGCTGGTTGTCATAGTACAATTTCAACCAACTCCCATTCACCAAACCTTCCTTCCATTCTCCATTCAAAATCTTCAATTGCGCAGCTCCTCCTTCTGTAACATAAGCAACCTTGTATGGCCTAAGCCAATGTGTCCTGAACTTCCCTGGATGCTTCATGAACTTGTTGTCGTATACCAATACCAAATCTCCTTGCTTAAAGGCTTTCTTCTTGATGTGCCTATCATGATAGGCCTTTTCTCGTTCTTTCTGTACCTGTTGATGGAATCCTACAATAAATCGATCTTCTTCTAGTTCTACCAACTGCACAAGGCTCTCTTGAATAGCGCCAGTGTCATCCATATCTTTGAATGTTGCAATTCTGAGACTAGGAACCAAATATTCCAAAGGGACAACTGCTTCTAGACCATAAACCAACTTAAAGGGAGTCTTCATTGTTAGCTTCTTGAAAGTAGTTCTATAGGCCCATAGCACTATTGGTACTCTCAAATCCCAGTCATCCCTCTTCACACTGCAAATCTTCATCAACATCATCTCCAAGATCTTGTTGAAAGCTTCGACCGTCTCGTTCGCTTGTGGATGGTAAGGAGTACTCCTCTGATGGTGGACTTCAAATTCCTAAGTCAAAGCTTCAATAGTCTTATTAATAAAGTGTTTATCTTGATCGCTCATCACGGTCTTTGGGCATCCAAACCTAGTTATGATATCCTCAAATATAAATCGTGCAACTGTAGTTGCACTACAGTCCTTAACTACTCTTTCTTCTGCCCATCTTGTCAAATACTCTATCGCAGTCATGTTATATTTAGCTCCTGTGTGCTTCCCTGGTGGGTTTATAGGTCCCACGAAATCAATTGCCCATTTCTCAAATGCCAGCAAAGTCAGTTGCAGTGCTAAAGGAATCTCATGTCTTCGGGAAGGCTTCCCAACTCTTTGGCATACATCGCAGGCTTTATAGTATTCATTGGCATCCTTATGTAAAGTAGGCCACCAGAGGCCAGCTCTAAGAACCTTTTATGTTGTTTATTTCCGTGCATAGTGTCCTTCTACGATGCCTTCATGTGCTTCTGCTAAAATCAGTGGTTTTTCTGCCTCCATAACACATCTCCTCAGGATCTCATCAAGTCCCATCTTGTATAGTTGTCCAGCTATAAGTGAAAAATCTGCATCACGCACTACCAGTTGTTTCTTCTGGATGATTGTATATTCACTAGGTGTCATTCATGTTGACAGAAACTGGACTATCTCAAAAAATTTATCATCAACCCTTCTAATGGCCAACAACTAAGCATCTGGTAGTGTATCCTCCAAACTAGTAGGTTCCTCTCCATGCTCCAACCTAGAAAAATGATCAGGTCCCTTGTTCATTCTCCCTGGCTTGACCATAATCTCAAAATCATATTCCTAGAATAACAGTAACCATCTGCATATTCTTTCCCCCAACACTGGCTTGTTGACTAGGTATTTCAACATAGAGTGATCAATGAACATCTTAAAATTCCCTCCCAACAAGTAGTGTCGAAACTTCTACAACACCTACACCATGGCTAAACCTTCTCTCTTAGTGGTAGTGTAGTTTATCTCAGGTGTAGATAGCTTCCTGCTAGCAAAGGCTAACGGATGGTCAATATCTCCTACTCCTGGTTGTACTAACGCTGCTCCTAGTGCAATAGATGAAGCATCAACATGCACGTGAAATTCCTTTCTCCAATCTGGGAAAACCAGAATAGGAGCAATAACCATTTTCTGTTTCAGTGTGTTGAATCTCTATTGACATTCTTTTGTCCATTGAAATTGAAAATCTTTCTTCAAAATATTCTCCATGGGTGTTGTAATTTGTGCATAGCCCTTAATGAACTTCCTGTAGTATCTAATGTGTCATAGCGTAGTGCGCAGTTGTCTAACTGAGGTAGGGGGGGTAGATCAACAATAATGGAAATCTTGGATGGGTCTACCAGCAACCCCTACTTACACACAATATGGCCCAGCAGCACTCCAAAAGGCGAAAAGAAGATGCACTTCTTCAGATTCATGGAAATCTGACATTGCCTGCACTTATCCAATATTAGTCTTAAACATTCAATATGATTTTGTAATAAGCTAAAAAGAGTCCATTCATCAAAATATGCTTCCAAAACTTTATGTAAAAACTCCTTGAATTCTTCTACCACCACCCTATAAAAGATGGTTGGTGCATTCTTCAGTCCAAAAGGCATCACAGTGTACTAGTAGGATCCCCATTTTGTTTCAAATGTGGTCTTATGGCGATCTTCCTTATCAATCATGATCTGGTGATAACCTGAAAATCCATCTGTAAAGGAGTAGAGTTCCTGTCCTCCCACATTATCTAACACTTCATCAGTGAAAGGTGTAGGGAATGGGTCATGCAAATAGGAATCATTCAGCTTCCTGAGATCTACACAGATCATGATCTCTCTTGTCTTCTTATCTTGTACCACCATAGGACTAATCCATTTTGACTCTTCCACAGGTTCTATGATTCCTGCTTCCAGCATTCTATCTATTTCAATCTTAACTTTCTGCTTGTATTTTTGATTCAATCTGTAGGGTCTCTGCTTAACTAGCCTTGCATATGGTTTCAAGGGGATCTTCATCTCTCCCATGGGCCCTTTTTTCCCTTCATATCAGTGAACTTGATCGGGAACAAGTCCTGATATTCATGCAGTAATTTTTTGATCTGATCAATGGTGGCATCATCCCAATAATCTCCAACATTAGCAAGATTAGGTGCTTTCTCTATTCCAATATTGACTTTCTTGATTTTGATCGGTTGTCCAATGAAAGGTGGTTCGACTCCTGATCCTTCTACGTCTCTTTGTCCTTCTTTTTCTGCGATGTTCACATTCCTAGGATAATCGTCTTCATCAGCGTGAGATCGGAAGAGC
>CBVK0101372707.1:0-23467 GCA_900067695.1 Picea abies | reverse complement strand
CTTGGATCAATTCTCATTGGAAACCACAAGGAAGATTTGATCTCAATATAGGTTCCAAAGGATTCTTCACTACCATCTTCCATAGTTTGTAGGATTGAGAGAAGATCTTTGAGAATGGGTCATATTTCTTCAGATTGGTTGTTCTACACTTGAGATACTAGACATAAAAATTTAATCTAGACAAGGAAGACTTCACCTATGCCCCAGTTTCTGTTTGGCACTATTCTCTCCCTCGGGAATTCTGGGATGAAGAAATTTTGGTTGGAATTAGAAATACCCTTGGCACCTATGTTAAAACGGTTGAAAATAACAAGCAGGGATGGTGCACAGCTTATTCCAGGATTTGCATAGATATGAATGTCTCAGTTCCCATCCCAAACTCCATTTGTCTCTCTTATTAGGACACATAATGGCTCCAAACCCTATATTATGAATATATTATGTTTCTATGTTGTTGATGTCATGAAAACATCCATATCTACATATATTTTATGCTTCTCAATCCCCCCAAACCTCCCAAGGAAAATCTCAAGAAATACAAGGAATACTTCACCAAAATCATAACTCAAAGAATACCTACTCATAAACCTTCCCCTTCAGGCCCGACCAAAAATCAAGCCCCCTCTGAGCCTTTCTCTAAGCCCCCCCCGCCCCTCAGGGCTCAAAATCCATAAAATCAAAAGACTCCTTATCCACCCTTGAATATCCCAAAAGGCCTAAAACTATTGATATACCTCCATACATGCCCCCACTGAAAGATGTACCCATGAAGGTTGAGACCGAGGAAGAAACAGATCTAGATCTAGAGGAAAGTGACTTGGAAGGCATTGACCTTCACGACATCATGGATGCCTGTCAACGTCAAGACATAAATCCATCTCGATTGAACATATCCAATGGTTCAGAAAAGTTTTTCCAAAAAAATATAAATGGATCTTTCGGACCACATATTCATCCTAGCTCATTTGCGGCCCTGGGATTCCAAACCAACAAGACAAATATGCATAAGAAATCCCCTAAGGATGACAAGTGCAAAGGCTGCAAGTCCAATCATCGACTACTTTGAGAAATCAGAGATATATTGGTCAACTACAAGATAGATTCATTCCAAACCTCCTCCAACCCAAGTTATCAATGAAAGTAGTCTCTTAGAATATTAGAGGCCTAAAAACCAAGAGTAGGTAGAGGCTCTTGAAAAACACGGTAATTACTAAATGTCCAGATATTTTTATTCTTCAAGAAACTAAGTGTTCCAATTATATTTTAGATAGCATTGCTAGGAATATTTGGAAGACGGGGCTTTCTATGGCCTTAGATGTCAAGGGTATGGTTGGAGGTATTGTCGTTTTGTGGAATCCTACTACTATCATTATGGATAATTTCTTTGCAACATCTCAAATTCTTACATCTCGCTTCTCACCAATCAGAGCTGAGATGTCAAGATTTATCACCAATGTGTATGGACCTCATCATTCACATGAGAAAATAGACTTCCTCCACTAGCTCGAGGGTTTGAAGGAAACAGTTGGATCCAACTTTTGGATACTCAGAGGGGATTTCAACATGATGGCTTCACTAGAGGAAAAGAAATGTAGGATCTGCAGACTTGAAGAGGACATGGACTCCTTCCAAGCCTTCATGAAAAACCGCAAGCTCATTGACATCAACACTATCAATGGAATATACACCTAGAACAATAGAAGAGGAGGGAATCACCAAATTTCATACATAATCGATAGATTTCTTGTTTTTAATTTGTTAATGCTTTCTAGACTTCATATGGAGGCCACCATCCTTCCAGCCACTAGCTCATATCATTGGCCCATCAGTGTCACTATTGAGGTCGAAGGTACCCCCTGTAAGATGTCGTTTAGGTTAGAAAAATTATGCCTTTCACATCCATACTTTCAAGAGAATATTCATCGATGGTGGAAGGAGGTTGATATAACTCATGGCACTCTCATGTATCGCTTTCAACAATGTCTGAAGGAATTAAAATCCCATCTTAAAATCTAGAATAAACAGATGTTTGGAAATATTTTTCAAGAAAGGAAACATTTAGAGTCCCAAATGGAATATCTACAACAACATGCCATTGACCAAGCATGGACTAAAGACTCTATAATCTAGGAGAAACGGATTGCTAGCCAAATTGAAGAAAGGCATTGTCAAGAGGAAATCCTCTTGAGGCATAAATCCATAGTTTAGTGGTTGAAGGAAGAGGATTGCAACTCTAAATTATTTCATTGCTCTATGGTCTAGAGGAGGCAAGCCAACCACATCACTCAAATCAAGACAACTCAAGGTAATAAATTAACTGCACATAATGATATTGAATGTCATGAGTTGACTACCTATTTTGGCACTCTCTTATCTGAACCCATTCCAGATATATTTGATTATATTCTCTCCATAACTAAAAATATACCCAAACTCATCACTGTAGACCATAACAACTACTTGATTAGGCCTATTTCCCTCCTCGAGGTCGAAGAAGCATCCATTTTCCTGTCTCCTAGAAAATCCATCCAAATACCTTGGTTCCCCTCTCATGTAATATGTTGCTCGCAACTTCGCATGGGATGATCTTCTCTCTCGCCTTTAGAAAAAACTCTCAAGTTGGACCTTTAGAGCTCTTAATATTGTTGGATTCCTTATCCTCCTCAAATTTGTCCTCCAAACTATCCCTTTATAGCTACTTTATGTCCTTTCTCCCCCTAAATGTATCATGAAAGATATATAATCCCTTCAGAGAAACTTTTTTTGGAAAGGCACTAGCACCAACCAAAAATGGGCATTGGTTGCTTGGAACACCCTCTGCACTCCAAAGCTCATAGGTGGTCTTGGACTGTGAGATCCTGACTTGCTCAATTTAGTTCTTGGATCCAAAACCTAGTGGAGATGGCTACAAGGAAAAGTTGATTTATGGAGCTTCCTCTAGAAGAATAAATATGCTCCTCATATTAATCACAAAGATATCATCTAAATGATGGGACTCTAGTGAGGATCTATCATATGGAACACTACTTGGAAAAACAAATCTTTCATCTAGGACCATTGCTTCTAGGATATTAGAGACGGTCATTATGGTCATTTTTGGAAGGACTTGTTGCAACATATACTTAAACTTCATAAATAGTTGGATCTCCTTCCTCTTAAATTCAGACTAGAGGAAGCTCATGAAATAATGGTGCATCTTTACTGGCAACAGGACTTAGACTTCGATGGTTGGAAGGAATGATATTTAAACCTATATCGTATCCTACTCCAAAATTGACCTTCCTTAAAGTTGATTCAAGAGGAGCTCCGGCTTCGCAAAGTTAGATATTCAAGGTTGTCGAACAAACTTGAATGGGGATATCAATTTGTTGGAGGATTCTCTATGAAGGAATCTTATTCTCTCAAATCCAAACATGCTCTTTTACAAAAATATGGTATTTGGAAAAGTATATGAGGAATGAATCTATGGAAAAAAGTAGCTACCTTTTCATGGATGGTGTCTCATGGAAATATTTTAACTTGGGACAAACTCTTGTGCAAAGGATTTCTAGGAACAGGCTTCTGCATAATGTGTGGGATACTGAAACAATGGAGCATCTACTCAACCAATGTGATTTTAGACAGAGTTTATGGGATCAAGGAGCCATCTCCTTCTA
Organism: Picea abies; assembly: GCA_900067695.1. Classification (NCBI taxonomy): domain Eukaryota; kingdom Viridiplantae; phylum Streptophyta; class Pinopsida; order Pinales; family Pinaceae; genus Picea; species Picea abies. Next base: position 19,811 of record CBVK0101372707.1, on the reverse strand, counting down.
ATAATCAGATAGAAAATTTGACTCAATCAAGCTTACCATCTCCTCTTGGCCCAATGAAGGTTTCAAATGTTCTTTGTTAAATCTAATTTGGCATCTTTTCCCGGGATTCATTTTGTGGGAGACCTGAAAGGAGAAAAACCGTCGTATTTTCAAAAATGAGAATTTGCCTCCCTCTTCAGTGTGGACCAAAACTAAGAAAGATATTTTGGAAACTCGCTTAGATGATAAATGGTCTAGGGAAAATTTAGAGTACGAGGAGCCGCAACGAAGGATTTTTCTCAATTGGATCCCTCCTTCTACCCTTTCCTCTCTTATTCTCTCCAAGTCTAGCGCCCTCGTAGTCTCTATCCCCTACACCTATTCTCCCCCCCTGGATTTGTTAATCTCAACTTTGATGGGGCCTCCAAAGGTAATCCAAGTCCTGTAGGATTTGGTGGAGTATTCAGATATGAAGAAGGACAAATCCTAAGAATCTATATGGATTTTATTGGTTCCAACTCAAATAATGCATTAGAAATTTGGGCACTAATTGAGGGGTTAGAGATTGTTCACATGAATCAACTTGATGTAGCCAATAAACTTTGATTCATTCACGAGATCTACAAATCATGCAAACATGTAAGAATGGAAACTATCTCTCTTTTATTCCTTCTTCATCCTAACTATTACAATGGAAGTTCAACCCCTTATAACTACTATCTGAGAATTTTGAAAATAATTAATTTTAGAAAAACAACTAATTTAGAAAATTGTCGCACGACTCTAAAAATGACCAATAACTAAAATATAACTAGAGATACACTATTTGTCAACTCTCTTTTCTAATTATGTGCATAAACTAAGAGATAATTGATAACTACTAATTTAAAATTTCCTGTAAAAACACTAAAACCCCAATTTGAGGCCTTATATGAAGGAATTTGGCCCCAGAAAAGTGTCGACACAATGCCCAATCTAAAGGATTAGATAGGCATGGCAGTGAAATCTTTGAGATGCAACTCTCTGTAAAATTTCAGCCCGGATGGATAACCGAGTCAAAATTTATGACCCTTGGAAAACCCTACATCATTCTCCTCTGGTTGAAAAGAATGCAGGTCCTGCAAGTTATTATCTTCAAATTATTGTCACTTAATGGGATCTAGGTTCAGCAAGTCCCCCTTTGTAATCCATGTACTCTCTGTTGGTGCTACACCTTCCCACTAGACCAAATATCAGTTGTATTGGCCTTGTCGAGTATGAAGGGTCTTCTTATCTAAAATATGTGTAATATTTTCCTGTTTCTTGCTCGGAATGGTGTCCAATCCACCTTTGTCTCACTGTCATCACCCAAATCGTCCCCATGGAATATATATAAGTCAGAAACATTAAACATATGGGAAATCTCGAGATCAGCTAGTAAATCGCCCTTATAAGCATTGTTGTTAATTTTCTTGAGAATCTTGCAAGGACCAATTTTCTTATACTTTAATTTGTGGTAGGTTCCTCTAAGAAACCGCTCTTTATGTAAATTAACCATCACCAAATCACCTTCTTTGAATACCTGGTATCATCAATGAGCATCTTTTATAAAAAAAAAAAATGTTCATTACTGGCCTACATTTTTTGTCTCACCTATTGTTGCAACTGTTGAATGTATTCTACAAATGCTTCCCCATCATCATTGATCTTGTCCCCAAGCAATAGCTACACCAAATCTAAGATACCCATAGGATTTCTACCGTAAACAACCTGAAATGGAGATTTACCTGTAGATCTATTCACTGAACTATTGTAGGAAAATTGTACTTGAGGTAAATCCAAATCCCATTGCTTGGGCTTCTCTCCAACAATGCTCTGTAACAAGTTTCCCAAACACTAATTTACTACCTCAGTTTTCCCATTTATTTGGGGGTGATCGGAACTAATGAACTGTAATTTAATCCCCATTTTCTTCCATAAAGTCCTCAAAAAATGACCCAAGAATCGATTATCTCTGTCATAGGTAATAGTTTTTGGAACCCCAAGCAATCTAACAATTTCTGGAAAAAATAAACAATGTTGCCACCCTCGATGCATCACTAGTTTTCTTGCAAGCAATGAAATGATCCATTTTGGAGAACCTATCAACAACCAAAAAAATAGAATCATTACCGCATTGTGTGTTTGGGAGCCCCAACACGAATTCCATGCTCAGATATGTCCATGGGTCGGTGGGCATTGGTAATGGCATGTACAACCCTGTGTTTTGTGAGTATCCTTTAGCCATTGGACAAATCCTACATCGTGTCACATACTAGGTTATATCATTTTTCATCTTCAAACAGTAATACTTATTTTCTATTAAGGATAACATCTTATCCTTTCCAAAATTTCCTACCAAACCACTACTGTGAAGTTCTCTGATAATATTTTTCCTCATAAAACCAATTGGAATGCATAGTTATTTTCCTTTGAAGAGGTAGTTATCTTGCAGAAAATATTCACCCTGAGTAAGATCCATGTTCCCAATGACTAGATTCTTCAATTGTTCCACAATCTCCCAAAAATCATTATCAGACGCATAGAGATCCTTTAATGCAACAAACCCAAATTACTCAATTTTCCATGGTTTTCAAAAGAACAATGTTCCAAATCAAAGCATCTGCAACTTGATTTTGTCGTCCTGATTTGTGCTTCAGAACAAAGGTGTAGCCTTGTAACAAAGATACCCATTTTTCATGTCTACTTTTCAATTTTTTTTGTGCATTTACATATTTTAATGCAATGTGATCGAGTAAACTCCTTCAACACTAAATAATGCCTCCAATGTCACAATGCTTGCACAATTGCATAAAATTCTACATCATGTGTGGAGTAGTCATTTCTTACCTCATTCAACTTTTCACTAAAAAATGCAATTGGTCTACCTACTTGGCTAAGTACAACTTCCATGCCTATATGTGAAGCATCACAGTCTACCTTAAACAATTTATCAAAATCTGGTAAGGCTAATATAGGTGCCTCAGATACCTTCTTCTTTAAAAAATTAAAAATTTTCTCAACTTCATTGGTCCACTTGAATGTCTTTCCTTTGGTGCAATCTATTATGGGTGCTACAATACTGCTAAAATTTCGAATAAATTTTCGATAAAAGGTGGCCAATCCATGAAAACTTCTTACCTTTGTTATGCTCTGAGGACTAGGCCACTCCAAAATTGCCCTGACCTTCTCTGAATCCATCTTAACTCCTTCTACTGAGATGACAAAACCTAGAAATACCAACCCGCATCATAATTCCACAAACTAATCGTGGAAGGAGACTCTCAGTTGGTCATTAATCTCCTCACTAGAATTCAAAATGATACACCTTTGAGTAAACTCTTAGATAACTTGTGACTCAAATCTCTCATTGACCTTCTTCATTCAAAGATTTTGGCAATGAGAGGGATAGTATAGTCACATGTCAAAAGGGAGGCCAGTAAGGTGGGGGAATGTTTAGCCAATGAGGGAGTCTTGAATCCTTCATCTCATAGGGACAGAGGTTGGTCGTTGACTCAAGATGATCGTGTAGCTCATCTTTACACGTGCCTGGCTTGACAAGATTGGAATCACCAGGATCATGTTTTATATGGCCCATAAAGCCAAGAGGAAGCATCAGGTAGTGGAGCGATCGGACAAGAGGTCCTTTTGCAAGTTTTCTAGTCCATAGCACCACCTCCTACCACCTATGCAAGCCACATGACTCATACTTCACATGCAACTGAGGTTGTAGAATCAAGAACGTTGAGGTATGAAGGAGAGTCATCAATGTAAGTTGTGGAGGCGTACGTTGGGTTGGTTCAAACCACTGTGAATGATGATGTAGAAGTTAATGGTCGAGGGTGAATGGGATGGCCCTGTTCTGGCCATCATCATGGCAACACAAGGTCAAGATTTAGAGCTGGAGGTTAGAAAAATGCAAGCATTAATTCAGTGGCTTAAGCAGTTGTTCTTTGATGCTGAGAATGTTTTTCAATCATGGAGAGTGCATTGGATATTGAGCAAACATAATCCTATCCATCTACAAGGCTTGTTCAAAGTAATAATCGTGCCCTCCAAGCGCAAGAATGAGATGTGTGAGGAGAATAAGACAAGGGATATCATGGCCATTAAAGAAGCTGCAAGAAATTACAAGGAAGGGGTTGACCCGATGGATTGGGAGGGAATGCAATCCATGGAGAATGAACTGTGAGCTAGACAAGCATGGACAGATAATGAAGAGGTGGAAAACTAGGTGGGTGATTTGGTCTCTAACCTGAGTTTCACTAGGAACAGGGAAACCTAATTCGTCAAAACAATTGAATTATATTGGCATGTGAAGACTATGGTTGCTCAGGGAAGGGCACCACTGGAGCAGTATATTCAAAATATGAAGAAAATATTGGAAACACTAGAAAATAAATCCAACCTTCTCATCACTATGGTTTCATGGCTGGTAAAAAAATAGGGAGGAGTCTTTTAGATTACCAAATCAAAGGATGCTCTTTCCAACTCCAAGGCCTAGCTAAAGCAGTCACCCTCTGTAGCTCCCCGGGTCCAAGTGCTTGATGAATAATGTAATCTACATAGGTCGTGATCTTTATATTCCAAGATTACTAGTTTTTTTGTTTTATAGTCTCATAGTCCTCAATTCAGACTTATTAGCATTATCTTTTCAGACAAAGTATGGTAGTAAAGGTCACTTGGATAATTTTGTTAATTGGCATGGTTTCCCTTTGCATACGTCAGCAAACACTGGGTCATTTTCTACAAACAATATTATGGTTGATATAGTTATCTGGATGTATATATTTACCTCTTTATAAACAAAAATTCTCGACTTACTTAAGAAAACATGATTATATATTCACAATAAAATCTCTAAATTCATTTTTTTTCCAATAGAAAATTCACTCAAAATTATATTAGATTTATAATCCCATTTACATCAGAAAAAACTATACAGAGAAAGAAAACTCCCACAGTTCCATAAAACCATTACAAAATATAACCCCAAGTCTCTTAACTTTGCCCCAAATGGCTCAGCAAAGGCTAACCACGACTATGAGAAGAGGCATATATCAATCCTCTGATTCAACCATTTACAAAAAAAAAAGGTGGGGGGGGATCATAACCACTTTGGTCTCAAAAGTTAGTGATTACTTGAATCACCACTCAAATACCACACAAGTACACCAACCACTCTAGTCCAAAAAAAAATAACAGATAATCCAAGGTTAGAAAAGCTTAAGATCGAAAGGTGGAGATGCCTTTCCATTTTCCCATATATAATAAGTTAATCTACCTATTGGACCGAGCAGAGCTTGTTTGGATAGGTGATCTTCCTCTTTATTATGCTCCCTATAGATATGGATGAAACTAATTTCTTGGAAAAAAGAAGATAATACCTTAGTTCTACGCTTCCAACCTTCAATATCAATGGCATTTAAATTGTTTTTTTTTTTGAGCCAGTCTATGATCACCTTCGAGTCCCCCAAAACTTTAATCTTTGTAATATTCCAAATTTTTGCTAGTGTTGAGGTAACCAAAGTGCCCAATAGCTCAGCTTTTGTATTTGAGCCTCTCCCTCCATTGATATGCCATCTATACACTTTCAAATTAGGGAACTTAATGACTCCCCTAGCCCCACAGATCAATCCACATTGGATAGATGCCCCATCAAAAAAGGAAATTACATTCTCAAGACCCTGGCAAATCGGACTCCATTTAATAGCACTCCCACTTTGAGAAGATGTGCAAGGACTTTGATCTCTCAAGGTTTTATATATCACTGCCCAAATCGAGGGTGGATTATCCTCAAAAATATCTTGATTCCTCTCAATCCAAACATACCAACAAAGGTGAACAACCAGTTTGATTGGGACTTATTTGTCCTTTGATCATGAATCAAAACAATCACTTAGGGATAAGCCCGTCCAATGAAACTTGTGTTTAAGCAGGATAGAAATATTGTCCCAAACTGACTATGTAAATGAGCAATGCACAAACAGATGGTCGACATCTTCAATATTGACTTTACAAAGTGGACAGGGACCGGGACCCTGCCAACCTTTTTTTTGCAATACTTGCCAATTTAATACTTTATTTTCAGTCGCCATCCAAATAAAAATTTTCATCTTCAGCTAAACTTTCCATTTCCAAAGATTTATTTTCCATCCGCTCACAACAGGAAACTATTGAGTGGAGATAAGAGTTGTATAAATGTTTTTTACAGTCATCTTGCATGTTGAATCCCCTCTCTTCTAGATCAATGAATCTTCAGCATCGTGAAGGGAAACCACAGCTTCATTTAGATCATCACAATAGCGCTCCCACTCATCCGCTAAGCTGCCCAATAGTCCCAAATCCTTACTACTAATCCATGTCTCGATTAATGTAACCAGATCCTGAGAAACAGAGGCAAGAGCCATAACTGTGATTCTTTTGAGATCTAGAATTATTATTAGCTCTTCCAATAGGAATGACCTCTGACCTAGACCAAGGATCCGATCTTTGCCTATATTAATGAAATGTCCCTTTCCTGGGGACCAACTAAGCCAATGAATAATAACATGCATAGTATGAACAACGTTATTCCACATCCTTGATGCACCGCTTACCTTTTGGCTTTCCAGCCTGTACCAATTGATAACAGTAGATTTTTTTAGAAACTTATCCCTTAGAACCTTGTGCCAAATCCCCTACTGCGTCAGGACCCTCCACAGAATATTTACATTAAGCGTTGTATTAAATAGTACAAGATTTCTAAGTCCCCAACCACCATGTTTTTTTGGTCTTGAGAATAAGTCCCAGCTGCAAAGGTGGAATTGATGCACATCTTTGTTTCCATTCCACAAGAATTTAAACATTAGTTTTATGATTTTGTTTAGAATTGTTCGAGGAATAGATTCCATTGACATCCAATAAACTGGTTGTACTTCGAGCACAATTTTCACCAGAATATATCGACCCCCCAAAGTAAGCCACCTATTGCACCATAATGCTATCCTCTTTGTGATTTTGTTAGCAACCAGTCCCAATATTCCACCTTGTATGCTCCAGTCTTTAGAAAATATCCTAAATATCTTAAACCCGAGGAGAGCTCGATAAAGGAGTATGGAAGAAGATTCTCGAAGGGAGAAAGTTCACTTCCCAAAATCCCTGCATAGTGAACTGTAGTTTTTTACTGATTTATCGTTAGTCCGAAAGATTTACAAAATAAACAAATTATTTTGTCAATTTCCCACCACTCTCTTAAAGTCTCCCTTGACATTATAATAACATCATCAACAAACAAAAAATGTGGAATCTTAAACATATGAGAAACTTGTATACCTTCAATATTACCTTCATTGTGCGTATTTTTTATTAACAAGTTGAGCCCTTCCATGACCAAAATGAAGATAAGGGGAAAAAGTGGACACCCTTGATGCAATCCCCTTCCATTTCTAAAAAAATATGTAGCTTTTCCATTTATTAAAACTGCAAAGGTAGACGATGTCACACAGGCCATGATCCAATTGGTCATTTGGACCCCGAAATCCATTGAGATTAGGATAAGTCTTAAGAATTCCCAATCCACACAATCATATGCTTTCCTTAGGTCAAGTTTTAAAACCAAATCTTTTAAATTCTTCTTTTTGATACTGTGTAAACTTTCATGGACAGTTCCGATAGAATCTTGGATCCTCCTACCTTGAAGGAAACCCAATTGTTCTGCAAAGAGTGCACTTGAAAGGATCGGCTTGATCCAATTTGAGATGATTTTAGAACTCACTTTATAGCACAAATTGCATAATGAGATCGGATGAAAGTCGTCAAAAGTTTTGGGATTATTAGCCTTTGGAATTAAAGTCAAAAAGATCGAATTTAGGCTTCCCCCAAAAGACCCCATCCTTCTCGTTTCTTCAACCATAACAAGAAGATCCTGACCTACTAAATCAAAAAAGTATGTGAAGAACTCAGAGGTCCAACCATCCGGCCCTGGGCTCTTTGCTTTTTTGAAATTGAAGAGCACCTTTCTTAATTCTTCCAATGAAACTGGTTGGAAAAGAGTAGTAGAATCTTCATCATTGAGCATCTGAGGATACAAACCCGCTATCTTGACTTGCTCCGCAATGTTCATAAAATCTTGAGCCTTGTAAAAACCTTTGAAGTGTTTAATCTTTGCCTCTTTTATGGCTCCATATTCTGTAATTTTATTTCCGCTCTCATCAATTATCTCCCAGACATGTTTTCTAACTCTATTAAAATTTGCAAAATTATGAAAAAAAATTGTATTGTTGTCTCCACTAGCCAACCAAATATCTCTACTGTGAAGTCTCCACTTTTCTTCGGTTCCTCTGAGAATATTGTTTCTTTCCTGTTCCTTCTACCGGAGTAGCTTACCTTCTTCAATATTAGAGGAGTCACGCATCAGATGAAGGATCGATAACTTTATTCCAGCTTCTAGCTCCTGAAGTTTTCCATTGTTCCTTACCAGCTTCTCTTTATACCACAGTTTTGTTTTTTGTTTTAAAATACTTAATTTCCAAACCAGTCTTTTTGCTTGCCTCTTTTAGATAGGAATACCAGATCATTCCATATTTTTCGAACTAGATTATCAAAGTCTTTATCATCTAACCAGTGGACATTTAACTTGAAAGGGTAATTCCAATTGTAAAAGAAACGGTGCATGATCTAATATAAAAGGGTACTCTACCCAAGACCTATAAATGTCAATTGATAATAATAAACCTTCAAAAACTAGACACCAGTGCAGTCTTCTAGCCACCGCTTCAATTCCCGACCGGCCATTCTGCCACGTCCAAACCAATTTGGTTGGTTTAATATCTATCAACTTTTTATCACAAAATAAATCCCTGTAATATTCATCCGAAGAACCATGCCGAGAAGCTCCACCCCAAACTTTATCCGAAGATAATACGAAATTCAAGTCACCCGCAATTATCAAATTCTTAATCTTTAAAATGCCGTTATCTGCCACCGATTTCTAGAAGGGTAATCGGTTCGTGCAAGGTCCATATACATTTAGTAGAGCTATTTATCGCTTATCCTTAATGCTTTTACCCAATAGAGTGGTCGGGACTTCCTCCTATGTTTATGGGCCCGAAACATATCGCAACGCCTCGCTGCCAAATGTATCCACCTCAGTTATAATAGTCTGGAGGCTCTCTTTGTAACTGTATGTCCTTGGACTCTTCCTCCAAGTGCCTCCCAGTGCATTCACGGCGAAGATGACCAGTACCACGACATAAACTACAGTGAAATGGGATACCAAGAAAATTTAGCTTCTGCGAATAGTGTCTGCCTCTCAACTCAATATCCAAGACCTCAGGCAAACCACCATGGATATCCACTTCGACAAGAACTCTTGCCATTTTCCTTGAAAAGAACTCTTGCCATTTTCCTTGAAGTATTTTTCATGGCTTCTGGATCAACCACAATAAAATTTCCCACCGACTCCCCTATGGCCCTCGGTGCACCTACATTCCACATATGTATCGAAAGGTCGGGCATTAGAACCCAAAGGTGACGGAACTAGAAATGTTCCGTCACTAGGTCAAATGCCACTCTCCAACGCTTGAGCATTAAACTGCAACCCCCATTCACCCAGGTCGACTCTAATAAACTAGAAGCATCCTCTGATGATTTGCATATAAAACCAAACCACCCTTTAGTCAAATGGAGTATTTCTGAAGTGTAACCCAGGACCGGAGTCCATTGATTCACCAACCAATCCAGAAAGTTTCCTTTGCTCAAATACGGGTAGGATAACCTTCCAACCACCCCGCAAAGTGCCAACCTACAGGCTTCTTCTAAGCCTACATCAGATCCCAAGACCATATTTCGGACTTTCCTGTTCGCCTTCCACGCTTTTTTTTGGATGTCAGACGTTAATGGAGCTTTGTGGAAGTTTTTACCCTTCTATGGTGAGTAAAACCCTTTGTTTATCGGACGGTAAGTATGATCAATAGTTCTAGCTTCCACTGGAAATGAGGGTTTTGGAACCATCGTAGAACCCGTAAAATGACTGGAGAATGCAGGTTTCTGGCTTCCTAAAGTACCAAGTTCTTCTATCAAAGAGGAAGTCGTATCTCTTGGCTTTTTCATCACATCATTAGATAAATGAAATGAATGACCCTCGCCCCACTAAGTGCATCAATCTTCATGAAGAAATCTTCATGCTACCACCCCAGCGCGTCATCATCCCTCATTAAATCTGAGACATAAGTTTCTACGTTATTTAAGGTTTTTTGCACCATGTGGCCTCCCCTAAAGGCACTAAACTTTGATGATGGGAGGTTCATTTTCCGAGAACGAAAAGTAAGGCCCGACCTCTAAACTACAGTAGCGAAACTCTGAAACTAAAGACTCCTATAATAAACAAGGGCAGCACGCTGCATGTACTGCCTCCGAAAACTTTACTTGTTAGTGTCTACACGGCTTATATAAATAATATTCAGACATTTCCTTAGTCATTCAAAAAGAATGCAGATATGTACTTCCCATGATCTTTATAATAATTTAAAAAGTAAAAACATCTCAATGTTTCTTATATTTTAAAATATGACTTAAAAGTTTAAAAATTACTACATACAAATTTCTATAAAATTATACTAAAAGATTAAAAAATGTTAATAAATGTAAAATTATTGAAATTGAAAGATTAAAAAAATATTAATAAATGTAAAATTATTGAAATTAAAAAATTAAAAAAAAATATTAAGAAATGTAAAATTATTGAAATTTTAATAAATGTAAAAAAGTTGACATTTAAAATTTAAATTTTTATCTCATTTGAAAAAACAATACAATATTAGATTTTAACATATATTATAATACAATATTACATTATATTGCATTACATTATATTAGTTTTTTTGTGGTCTTGTCTTTTTTCATTAATTTAAGGTTTCGAAATACGTGAACGCTGCAATAACACTATCAAGTTATTGACCAATGAAAAGTTAAAAAAATACTATTTTTGTTTTTAAAAAAACTAAATTTTTTTAATTGTTATGTTGAACATTTAAATTGATATAAATTTTTCAAATCAACACAAAACTAATATGAAGACCAATATTAACTCATTGCTATATACTACCTTCAACAATACAATAAATAAAAAAACAAACATTTAATAAAAGCCTCGTGTAGCCAGACTCCCGCCCCCTCTAAATTCAATTTGATTGTCTTGTGTCAATCCTTAACCATGCTATATATATATATATATGAGTTTGATCTTCATTTTTCTCTAAATTACATAATTTACCCGAAAAAAAAAAATCGTTTTTAAGAGTGAGTTTATCTACAAATTTCATTCTACATCTTATATAAATTAATTTTAAATTTAATAATTATATTTTTTTTCTTAAAACTTAATCATATAAATTAATTTTTAATTTAACAATCATGCTAAAAATATATCGTGATTTACAATTTTATAAAAAAAAAAAAAATCATTTTTTAAAAATTTTCTTAAAAAATTATACTATAATTTCATATAAAAATTTGTATAACTATCAATATGCATTTCTTAGTAAAATATTTAATATTATATATACAGGGTTATATACTATTAAATAAAAAGTGCTTTAAATTGGAAGGTATATATTTTAATATATCAAATAAAAAGTTCTTTAAATTGAAGTTACATATCTTAATATATTCAACATTAAATACGTTAAATAAAAAGTGTTTTAAAGTTACATGTCTTAATATATTAATTAAAAAGTGTTTTAAATTGAAGGTATATGTTTAAGTGGGTTTAATGGTTAAGAATATGTGTTTCTTCTTAAAAAATCATAAGTTCAAATCAAGAAGAGGAAAGGTATATATATTTCCCTAAACTTTACCAGTCAAATCACTGGACGAACATAACCTAAATTCCAAGTTTATTAGTGTTTACTCTACTTACTATACTGCCTTTCAATATTATATCACTTAAATAAATATCTAATATCAAAATACATTTTCAATATTATATCACTTAAATAAATATCTAATATCAAAATACATTTACTATGATGCCTTTCAATATTATATCACTTAAATAAATATCTAATATCAAAATACATTTACGGCAATTCATGGCAGAGACATCGCTACTACCGTAGCACTTGTTAGTATAAATATTTGAAAATTAGTGATGTGTTTGTTTTTAGTGGGCCCATGTGATGTGTTTTCGTGAAAGGTTGTTTATTAGGGATAAAAATAAGTGCACGTCTAGTTTTAATTCCTTAATTAAGGAAATATTTTTATATATTTATCATATTATATTCTTTCATATGAAATAAATACTATTATTTCAATAAAAATAAACGAATATATATATTTATGATATGCACATGGCACTTTACAACACTACCATTTAAAGATTTAACAATCAAATGAATATAATGAACTTATTTTTAATTAGAAATTAAAATATAAATAATATATTTTTGGGAAATCTAATTTTTTATTTTTCTTATTCATTACTAACCATTTATTAGGTTATAAGTATTTGGGAAGATGAAGAGATAAAGAGAATTATTCTTAAGAGATAAAGATGATTTATGAGAAGATGAAGAAACAAAGAGAATAAAGATGATGATCCATTTATTACTTTATATGTATTTGGGAAGATGAAGAGACACAGAGAATAAAGATTAGTTCATTTGTATTTGGGATTTTGAAGAGACAAAGAGAATAAAGATGATGATCTATTATAAATGTTAAATCTCTTTCATAATTGTTTATTATAAGTGGATCAAATCCCACTCTCATGTCTTTTAGGTTTTTAAGCTCATCGGACTAGGTTGAATGTTGGACGTCCTATAATGAAAGACAAAGTTTTCCACTAATAGGGATCCCTCCCAAGTTTGAAACTCGATTAATATGCTTAGCATGGACTGTTGGTGACTGGGATAGGCTCAGGTGTATAGAGGTAGTCTCTTTGGCTCGACCCTAGGTATCCTTAGTGATAGGCGATGGGTCTACCGATTCACCTAATTAATAATAAATAAATAAAACTATTCATTAAGTTGTTCATCAACATCAACTTGTTTGCATCAAATTATATTGTGTGCTTCAACAACCATAAATATACACCTAAATAATGTAAAAGGTTCAACAGATCAAACTTTGAGTTAGTACGACAAAATCACAATAATAAAATATCATAACAAGATATAATTTCATCCACAATACAACCAAAAAGTCACTCTAGTGCACATCAAAGATAAACTACAACAACCAAGTTCTTAAACAAAATTCAGAACTTTCGTCCAACACAAATGTTATAATCACAAACTTAATCAAACTCTAACCTTAATTATAAATAATAATAATAATAATTTTATTATTAAAAACTTAATTATCCACATAATTATCTTGTAATGCTTTGTACTTGGTCATGTTCCCTTTGGTTACAAGTGCATATCTTTCTAAGTAAATGAAAATAAAGATTTTATTAAAAAAATTGTCATGATGGAAGACAATGTGTTGTATAACCCAATAATGGATGTGGTGTATATGGTGTATAACGTAACATAACATTAAGGAAATAAAATGAAAGAAAAGTTAACATTAAAAATGTAAAGTGAAATAAAATCTATAATAATATTTAAAAAAATTATATAATAATAATAATAAATTTGCATAATAATAATAAAATGTGTTAGTGTAAATTCATCTTAACTATGATAATTTAGGTATTAAAAAAATTGTGGTTTAGTTTATTTTTTTCTCTTAGTGTTTAATAAATTCGAGGTTGAGTAACTTTGAGGGTTCGACTCTGAAAATGTTTGTGGTGGTCAATTTTCAGTAGGTTTTATGGTTTTTTTGTGATTTGCAAGCACAAGTAGAGCCAAATGGACTGTTACCTATGCCTTTTGTTTGTCCTTACAAAGATCTCTTAAAATCTGAAGCGGGTGGACTTTATGGAGAATGAAGAGGTGGATTTCGAGTATGAAACCCTCATTATGGTTGAGATATTATATTTCAATGTTGACTTTGTTCACCTATAGTAAGGAAGGAGGACCCGCGCCTTAGAAGGCCCAGTACTACATGTTTCGTCAGTTGGCACCCATTCATCAACAAAGTCTCCCAAAGCCTCAGATCTATTATTATCTATGCAAGGTCGTAAGATCAACTTATTGACGTCTCCTCCACACAAAGAGTATGTTCAGTCTCCTCCACCCTAAGCAAAATGTTTTTCCCTTTTCATGTCCATCAACCCTCATGCTAGCAGGATTCCTCCACTTATTAATTGGTATCCCTCCTCGTCGGAGGGTTCAAGGGTAGCCAAGAATCATATCCCTTCTTCAGGGCATCCAAAGTTGAAGAAATGGTGTTTGCTAGAAAGAAGAGAAAGGACTAAAATGGTTGTGGTTGATGATGTTAAGTTAGATTATATTCTCAATCTCCTGGGAAAAATCGCATTCTGTGGGTTCTACGATAAGTTGGTGCTGCCAGAAATCCTAAGGGGTTGGATCGATGATAACTAGACTCTTGTACTAGGGTATAGGCTTGATTTCCACACATGCACAAAGGGTGGTTGTGCTTTAAATTTCGTTTGAGGGAGGACTTATCCACCATTTTTAAGTATACATGAGGTTGGGGCCCTTCAGGCCTGGTCTTAAAAGAATGGGACATTAGTTTTGACCCTACTTCATATCCCTTATCTTCTGTCAAGATCTGGGCTATCCTTCTGAATCTCCCTCTTCTATTCTGGTAGGTGGAAGTATTGGAGTTTATAGGTAATAAAATATGATGTTTCATAAGCTTTGAACCATAAATGGGAATCAAAGTTCAACCTTCGTTGGGCATGGGTGCAAGTTTAAGTGGAATTAAAGGATGGTTTGATAGAGGAGATCGAGTTAGTTTGTGGCAGTTTTTCTTGGGCTGAGAGAATTGATTACTAGAGAATACGTTTTAGATGTTAGGGGTGGCATGAAGTTGGCCATATTTAGGTACAATGTCATAAATATTCTTCTCAGCAACCCCCATTCAAAAAAATATGGAAGAATAAATTCAATCAGGAGTTGTGATATCAGAGAAAGTGGAGGAGATCTCAAAGGAGACAAGTCCCCTTGAAAACTTTGAGCCTTGTGAATTCTAGTTCAAGGCACTTAGTGATCCTTCCTCATAACTTTGTATCCCCCAGTAAGTCCCCTACCCCTCTTGATTCTATTATGTCTATGTTGCCAATGGGTAAGCCTCTCACTCTTTCTAGCTCGATGCCAGACTCGACTGTCCCCAAGCATGGTATCCCCTTATTTAATGTGCCATGCCCTCCTAACTCAGGGCCCTATATGCCCCACCCTATCAATTTCATCCTGGTTGACCCTTCCCCGCTATCTATTTTCATTGTCATTTCATCCTGGTTGACCCTTCCCCCCTATCTATTTTCATTGTCCCCCCCTCCTTTTTGGCTCATGTGAAAGAATCCTTAGAAACCAACGTTAACTCCTCTCTCCCTTCCTCCCCTTTGAATGGCTCACTGAAACGTAGCAGTTTAAATCCCCCTCTCAAATCATATTATCGTCTCCAGTCATGATTCAAGTTTAAGGAAGAGAAGGCCACTAAAATGGGGCTTGAATTCGATAAGCCTCTGGGATCTCAAGTGGGACAGAAGTCCCACCTCTCTTTGGCCAAAATTCAATCTAAAAAGGATATAAGAAGTGGGAAGTAGACCACCATAGTTCGGTCCCTAGGAGCAGAGAAATCCCAAGGAAGGATTCTGCCATGATCTGTCTGTTGCTCAACATGCATGGAGTTGGGGGTGCCATGAATATTTCAACCCTCATGAGGCTTGTTAAATCATGTTCTCCTGGCATAACAATGATACAAGAAACCATGTGTTCATGAATTAATTATATGGATTCCTTCTCCCCATAGCTACATAATTGGTTGTTCAGTACAATCAACTCTGAAGGATTATTTGGGGTCTTCTTATTGCTTGGAATACCTACCTTAGGTTCATTTACTTTTTCTCAATTTCTTTAGAGATTGTGGTGGACCTAGAGGACTAGTTTCTAGTTGAATCTTTTTGCTTGATCAATATTTACAACCCTTACACTAAAAAAAGTTCCTTCTGGGAAGCACTTGCTTCGTCAGGGACCCTCTCAGCCTCCAACATCATATTAGGTGGTTACCTAAACTTTACATTCTCGATTCGGTAGGTGTGGGGCACCCACCCTAGAAGAGGTACTTTGGAGGGGTTCTTCACCCATTTGATCGAAGAGGCACATATAGTTGATATGGAACCCCCCAAGTTGATTCCCACTTGGAAGAATGGAAGAAAAGGAGAGGATTTTGTTGCCAATATATTGGATATATTTCTTATCTTTGAAGCTCTCTTAGATGGCCCTTAACTGATCAAATCGAAGGTAACCTTGGGGGGCATCTCAAATCATCTACCAATCATGTTGAATATTGACAAAAAAATGTCAAAGCCTCCTTCCCAACTAAAATTTAATCACTCCTAGCTCCTTGAAGAAGACTAAAAAAAGTTGGTTTCTTCACTCTGGATCCATCTACATGAGGACTCTAAGAGTTCCTTCATGCAACAATTCATGGATAATCTATTCATAGTAAAAAAAGATACCAAAGAATGGGCCTATGTATTCAATAAGAAATCCCAAGCTCTCCTCCTCAAAGTTGAATAAAAGATTGACTACCTCCCAGTGGAAAAAACAGTTGGCTCCCTCTCTAAGGAAGAAGAGATCTCCCTTAAGTCTCTCCTATCCCAAAGGCAGGACCTTTTATCCAAATAAGAAATGAAGTGGAATCTTAAAATCCTGGGAGATTCCCTATTGAAGAAATATTAAAGAAGCCTAGGAAATTCCCTATTGAAGAAGTATTAAAGAAGCCTGGGAGATTCCCTATTGAAGAAATATTAAAGGTGGTTAGATTGTTCCCTAGGTATTTCAATGAAGATATGAATGACTCCCTCCATGCTGATATCAAAGAAGGATAAATCCTATCAACCCTCTCACCCTTGCAAAAGGGTAAAATTCCAGGCTTGGATGGTCTCACTATAGAATTTTACCTGCGCTTCTACAACCTCCTTATAGATGATATGTTGAAGGTGGTTTAGGAATCGAAATGATCCTGCAAACTCCTTTGTTTTTTCAACACAACCCATTTGGCTCTCATTCTTAAGAAAAAGGAAGACTCCTCCTTTGAGGACTTCAGACCTATCTCATGTTGTAACGTCATCTACAAACTTATTTAAAAGATAATTTCTAATAGGCTCAAGCCCATTCTCAGTGACATCATCTCAAAAGAGTAGTTCTACTTCTTGTACAAGAGACAAATTCATGATGCCATAGCCCTAGCCCAAGAAGCACTCCACTCTATCAAGACAAAAAATATCCCTTCTATTATCTTGAAGTTGGACCTTTCTAAAGCATATGATAAAGTTAGTTGGGTCTTTCTCGGAATTGTTCTAATCCAAATTGGCATGAACCTGTCCACAGTCAATTGGATTATGGGTTGTATCTAATTAGACTTTTTTTATTCCTTATTAATGGCTCTGCCTCCAATTTTTTCCATTCATCTAGATGGATTAGACAGGTATGCCCCCTGGCCCCTTTTCTATTTCTTTTGATTGCAAAAGGGCTTAGAAGGCTTATTGGAAATGCCAGGATCAACGACTTGTTAAAAGAAGTCAAAATCACACCAACTAAATTCATTTCTCATTTTGTGTTCATTGATGACGTCCTTTTCTTTGGTGCAGGCTATCCACGTGAATTCCAAGTGCTTAAAGACATTATGTACCTATATTGTCTAGCTACCGATATGGATATTAACATGTCCAAGTCAAATCTCCTTTTCAACTTTCCACAAATAAATCTACAGGTTTAGTTGGAAAATATTCTTATATTCTCCCATAGAGGCATTGACAAAGGTCTTAAATATCTATGTTTTGTGTTGAAACCCAGTGCCTACCCCTATGAGGACTAGCTATAGATTTTCAAAAAAGTTGAAGCTAGAATTTCTCTTTTTGTTCATCATTAGCTATCGAAGGGAGGGAACCTAATTCTTCTGTAATATTTCCTAAGTAGTATCCCTATCTATTGGAAATCTATAGCAAAAGTCCCTAAAGGAATTCTTACAAAAATCAGAAAGATCAACTTTCATTTTCTTTGTTCAAGTACCTTCATATGGCATCTCACTCGTCAAGTGGTCTCACATAGCTCATAAAAAGGGATTGTGAGGATGGGGGATCAAAAAAATTTACCTATTTAGTCAGGCTCTACCAGCGAAAAACATTTGTAGGTTAGAAAATAATAGATCTCTTTGGGGTCAGGTTATGTCCTCGAAGTATTTCATCGTTCATTCGGTGGAGGACTAGTTTCGTTCCCCCCAACAAATCAGCCTCAAATAGTTCTATTGTTTGGAAAGATTTAGTGGAATCCTTCCCTCTCATCAGAGATTGGAAAGTATGGTAAATCAGAAATGATAAAAAATTAAGGATCGGGGAGGACCTGTGGGAAGGATTGGGTGAAGACTATAGACTTTCCAAGGATCTTCATACAATGTTGCACAACCAAGGTATTTTCTCCCTTTTTTATGCAAAGGCACTCGAGCTAGACAGGGTTGGTCGAAGTGGTTGGAAGTATGACACAATCCTAGGATTTGATGGCATACTTGCAGATGAGTGAAGGTGGTATGTTAGTAAACTCCAGTCCAACTTCATCAAGTTGATTGAAGAAGAGGTTGATTCCCTGAGTTGGTAAAAAAAATCTCTATCTGGAGAGTTCATTGCAAAACTTGGATAAAAATTTCAAGTTGAAGCGGCATTTGTTGGGGAACGTATTTGGTGGTGGGACAAAGCATGGAAATTTCACTCTCTTTTGAAAACAAAAATTCTATTGTGGCTAACGCTCCAGGATAAACTCTTAACATGGGAAAATGACATTGAAAGGAGATGGGTAAGCCCCAATATATGCTCTCTATGCAAATGGGTTGTTGAATCAACACATCATTTATTCACCTCTTTCCCCTTTGCAACTCAGTTATGGTCATCCATTGAAAAAAAAAATAATGCAAAAGAACATTACAAATGTGAGTCTCGAAGACTAGTTAAAAGCATGGTTGTTTGACACTTCCATGATTTTTTTTGGTTCACTACCGTGCTTCTTCATTTACTTTATATCGTGGGCATGTAATCTCAGTATTTTTCAGGAAAAATATATCCCCACTAAGGTATTGGAAGGTGTTAGCACTGAGAGTCAACCTCAGGCTACAAGAGGATAAACCCAGTACCCATCAAAATGTTTGTGGAGGTAGGTTTATGAGTGGAGGTCAAATGGACAAAGCTCGGTACAAGAATGTTTTAACATAGAAACTGGACAAGCAATGCATAAGGAAATGAGGTCCTCATTTACTTCAGTCAGTGGTATAAGGATAAAGGTGAGAAGGAGGAAGACTTAGTGAGGAGAGTGGAAAAGTATGCCATGAGCATCCGGCCTTCAAGCAGCTTGGTGAAGAAAACTCAGGCACAAGAGAACTCTTGAACTTAAGTTTCAGACACTAAAATATATCACAGCATCACAATAATCAAACCTCCATTACCATGTGACTACAACAACTCGTCTGGATCATCCATGCATGAGCATTTCAGCATAAGAGGAAACAAGACAATGAAGGAAAATACCGAAATAGGTCACAACAACATTATAATCAAACCTCCATTACAATACCACTACAACAACTCATCTGGATCATCCATGCACGAGTGTTTCAGAACAAGAGAAAATAAGATGATGAAAGAAGTTGACTTCTATAAATGAGAAAGTATCAGGTCTCATACATAACCAGAGAACAACTCTGCTATCAAA
>CBVK0101372703.1:0-13814 GCA_900067695.1 Picea abies | reverse complement strand
GGGTAACTGAACAATATGATGGTCAACAATTTTATTCAGAAAAATATCAGTATGAGGGATTTCTTCAGTATCCTGATCTTGATCAATATGTAAAGAATAAAATTCATCCACAGTCTCAAGAAATCTTTTTATGTCAAGATCGTCCTAAGAAAACTTCCAATGTTTGAGATTGTCAAGAATATAGGGTCTATACTTTACTTCCACATCATACTTGTTTGGGGAGCAAAGGAACCCTGAACTTACTTGCTTAAATAGCCAAGGGATCTGCCATAATGTTCTCCTCTCTTGGAACAAATGAGATATTAAAAGCCAAGAAGAAACTATCAACAAGATCCTAGACTTCATTTCTGTAGGCCCTCAACCTAGGGTGCTTAGCTTGATATATATTTTTGACTTGATGAACAATTAACTCAGCATCTCCAAACATTGTTATCTCTTCAATATTCATGTCTTTGGCAGCCCTCAAACCCAAAACAAGAGCCTCATATTCTGCCACATTGTTTGTTGTTTCAAATTCAAGCTTGTAAGACAGAGATATGGTCTCTTGGGTAGGGTTGTTTCAAATTCAAGCTTGTAAGACAGAGATATGGTCTCTTGGGTAGGAGAAATAAAGACTATCCCAACACCAGTACTTTCCCTAGAAGAGGCTCCATCAAAAAACATATTCCAAACAGAGGTATTGGGAGGAGGGTTTTCATAAGAGGTAATAGGATGATTTCTAATTTCAATAGGTGTTTGGGGAGCATCAACAAGTTGCAACATATTGGTTCCTAAATCAGTATCAACTGCAAAAATGGGGTGGTTGGTAGGATTTGCTTCATCATTGATAATGTAAGTGAGTTGTGCTTCCCTATAAATCCTTCTATATTCCCCTCCAAACATAGGAATGATGGCATATGAAAGATCCATATGCAAAGTTCACCCTAGTATTTTGATCCAATATCTAGACAAGAGCATTCCAAACTTAGGGGGGACATTAGCCACGACAATATCCATGACCACACTTTTCATTGGCAATTGGAACAAGGAGACATCCAAGTCTTTAATAACCCCAAGAAACTTCACTTTCCTGGAATCAAATGAGTATAGTTCGTGGTAGGTTTTTGTAACCTCCAACCCAAGCTCATCCATGACAGTCTTGGGCACGAGATTATGAGATGCCCCTGAATCCATCAAACAGTTGTGCAACGCTTTATCATGACTGTTCAATTATGTATAGAAAGGAGGGGAAGAGTCACCCCTATCCTCTACCAAAGGCCCTAGGATGACAGTTGGTTTTTCATCTTGAAGGTTGACCGAATCTATGGAATTAGAGGAAGGCTCGGGCTACAACATTTTAGAAAGATATCTTTTGAATTCCTTGTTCTTAATCAGTTCTAAAAAGGGTACAAGGATTTTAATTTTTTGGATATCACTCTCAAAGCTAAAAGAGGAGGGAGGCTTCAAAATCTCCTTAACTTCTGGGGTAGGGATCTTAACCACTGCCTGGGGGTTTTGTGCCTCTTTTTATTTGTTGTTATCTACCACACCCTTAACATGATTCTTTGTTCTAGTAGGTTGATAAAAAATGTCAGGCTTTCTCTCTTTCTTCTTTGATATTAGGTTGTATCTATTTGGATTGCCACTGGTCCTTTCCCCTTTGCTCATCTCATTCAGTTGGCTATCCATGAGAGACTCTTCATATGCGAATTAGGTTAAATGAGGAGATGAAGAGGTGTACCAAGACAATGGATTTTAGGATTGACATCGTCTTCCTCTCCTTCTTCATCAGTAACCAAGTTATTTTGGAGAGGGGCTTGCCACATCATACTTGAGTTTGGGGGGCAAAGGAATCTTGAACTTACTTGCTGAAATGGCCAATAAATCTACCAGAGTGTTCTCCTCTCTTGGAACAAAAGATATATTAAAAGCAAAGAAGAAACTGTCAACCAGATCCCAGACTTCATTTATGTAGGCCCTTAACCTAGGGTGCTTAGCTTGATACCGATATTTGACTTGGTGAACAATCAACTTATCATTTCCAAATAATGCTAGCTCCTCAATATTCATATATTTGGTATCTCTCAAACCCAAAACAAGAGCCTCATCTTATGCCACATTGTTTGTTGCTTCAAATTCAAGCTTGTAAAACAGAGATATGGTCTCCCGGAAAGGGGAAATGCAAACTATCCCAGCACCAACACTTACCCTAGAAGAGGCTCCATCAAAAAACATTTTCCAAACAAAGGTATTGGGAGGAGGGTCTTCACAATAGGTGATGGGATGCTTTCTAATGTCAATAGGTGCTTGAGGTCCATCAGTGAGTTGTAACATATTGGTTCCTAGATCAGTGTCTACTACAAAAATGGGGTGGTTGGTCGGATTTGCTTCATCACTGATGATGTAAGCAAGTTATGCTTCCCTATAGAGCCTTCTATGTCCCCCCCCGAAACACAAGAATTGTGGCATATGAAAGATCCATCTGCAAAGTTCCCCCTAGTCTTTTGATCCAAGATCTAGACAAGAGCATCCCAGACTTAGGGGGGACATCAACCACCACAATATCCATGACCACACATTTCATTGGAAATTGGAACAAGGAGACAACCAGGTATTTAATAACCCCAAGACACTTCACCTTCTGGGAATCGAATGAGTATAGGTCATGGTAGGTTTTTGTAACCTCTAACCCAAACTCATTCATGACAATCTTAGGCATGAGATTGTGTGATGCCCCTGAATCCATGAGGTAGTTGTGAAACACCTTATCGTGGATGTTCAATGAGGTATAAAAAGGAGGGGAGGAGTCATCTCTATCCTCAACCAAAGGTCCCAATATGACCGCAGGATTTTCATCTTGGAGGTTGACTGAATTGGTGGAATGAGATGAAGGCTCAGGCTACAACACTTTGGAGAGATATCTTTTGAAATACTCAATTTTAACTATCTCCAATAAAGGTCCATGGATTTTAATCTTTTGAATCTCATTCTCAGAGCTAAAAGAAGAGGGAGGTTTCATGATCTCTTACTTCTGGGATAGGGCTCTTAACCACTACCTGGGGGTTTTGTGCCTCTTTTCCTTTACTGCAAGTTGCCACCTCTTTAGCAGGATCCTCTGCTCTAGTAGTCATATCAAGAATATCAGGCTTTCCTTCTTTATTCTTCAACCTGAGTTTGTATCTATTTGGACCACCACTGGTCCTTTCTCCTTTTCTCATCTCATTAAGCTGATTGTCTATGAGAGACTCTTCATATGCAAATTGAGTTAAATGAGGAGACAAAAAGGTGTCACCAAGACAATGGGTTTCAAGACCAACATCTTCTTCTTCTCCTTCTTCATTAGTAACTAGGTTATTTTGGAGAGGGGCTTGGACTTTTTGATCGTCCCTATCTATATTTCATTGATCTCTTTGGATGATCTGAGGAGCATTATTGGGTCTTCTGAAATTACCCCTATTATCATCATTTTGGGGGTTCCTATAGCTCTTCTTTCCTTCAAATTTCAATTTCTCCATTTCTGCATAAAGTGATTTTACCAGTTTTGTCAATTCATCCACTTGAGGGTGGGCAACAGAGGAATCAGAGGTTGAAACTTCATCCTTACCTTTTATTTTGTCTCTATCATATTTAATCCTAAGTCTTTCAGTTACCAATATATTAGACTCTACTTCAAGGGTTGCATCTTGCATATGAGCTAAAGAGGTATATCTCCTTTCTCTCAACAGAAGGCAAAACTCAGGGTCAAAAGCCTTGGCATAAGTAATATTGGAAAAGGTTTCTGTAGGATTTATTTTAGTGGAAATATTGTTGTACATTTTATTAAATCTTTTTGAAAAGTATGAAACAGATTCCCCCTCTTTCCTCTTAAGTGACCCAAATTATGTAATATAATAAAGGGAAAAAAAAATTTCCCCCCCATGCCTCAAAAATGAATCATCAAGAGCTTCAATCCCATCAATAGACCTAGAAGTCAAACCCCTAAACCATTTCCTAGCCTCACCATCAAGACTCTAAACAAAGACTCTCATCACACATCTTCTTTTTCAATGTCAAGATTATCTGCATAACTATAAAAAGCTGAAAGGTGTTGTTCTGCAGTTATCTCTTCCTCCCATGTGAACTTGGGCATGTACTTAAGGTAGTCTCCAACTGGGAGAGCATTCATAGGTTGGGGTAAAACAAGAGGGGCATATCTAGCAACCACTATGGCATCCATCATGTTCCTAGGAAGATTAACACTGGCCAATGGGATGCAAACTGTAGGAGAACAAGCGGGAGATGGAGCTTGGACAGGTAGGACTGCAGCTATGTTTCTAGGGGAAAAGGGAAATAGTTGAGTGTTGGAGGAGAATTATATGGGGTTCAAGGGAAAATATGTTTCCCCTCTTTAGATACATAAAATTTGATAGGAGGAGTAGGAAAACCCAAAGTGGGAAAATCTTCTAAGCTCTTGGGACTAAACCACTTTACAATATCAGGGGAAATAGGATTTTCAAAACTTTCTCCTTCCAAATGAAGACTAGAAGGGGGGATTTCAACAAGAAATCTTATGAAATATAAACTTCTGGAAACTCCAACAGATGGTATAAACGGAGACCTAGATACAACTATTGGATTTTTAAAAGAAGAATCATGTAAATTACTAGAATCACCTGGTACAATAGCTGAAATCCCTTCTTGAGAGGTATTTCCTTTCTTGATGATCATTTATGGGTCAACTTCAGGTTTTTCCAGAGGTAGTTGTGGAGTATACCTCGTATGTCTTCCTTTGGGAGACACAACTGAAACAATGGAGTCTCCATGTGCAAGTTGCAATCTTCAAGGTACTGATTTCTGATGCACATTCATAATCAAAATTTCTTTATTGTTCAATCCTAGGGAAATGTCTTCAATTTGTTACCCATCAATGGTGCCATGAATGTTAGCACTGAGATTCACCCTCATACTGCAAGAGGATAAGCCCAGTACCCATCAAAATGTGTGTGGAGGTAGATTTATGAGTGGAGGTCAAATGGACAAAGCTCGATACAAGAATGTTTTAACATAGAAACTGGACAAGAAATGCATAAGGAAATGAGGTCCTCATTTACTTCAGTCGGTGGTATAAGGATAAAGGTGAGAAGGAGGAAGACTTAGTGAGGAGAGTGGACAACTCTTCCATGATCATCCGGCCTTCAAGAAATTTGGTGAAGAAAAACTCAGGCACAAGAGCACTCTTGAACTTAAGTTTTAGACACTAAAAAATATCTCATCAGCATAATAATCAAACCTCCATTACCATGTGACTACAAAAAATCGTCTAGATCATCCATGCTCGAGCATTTCAACATAAGAGGAAGCAATACAACGAAGGAAAATACTGAAACAGGTCACAACAACATTATAATCAAACCTCCATTAAAATACCACTACAACAACTCGTCTATATCTTCCATGCACGAGTGTTTCAGCACAAGAGAAAACAAGATTATGAAAGAAGTTGACTTCTATAAGTGAGAAAGTCTCAGGTCTCATACATAACCAGAGAACAACTCTACTATCAAATTATTACAAAAATAGGGAGCTCTGCTCAACCATCGACCTTAAAAAAATCTTAAACTGATCTATTTATACTCAGATCAGTGGATGACCGCCAGGAGATTCATCTAGCCATCCTGTCCAAGGCCTTTCATCTGTGCATCCTTATGTCAGACTATGAATGTATTTCATGTCAAACACAAGCTTAGATTGACCCACAAGACAAAATCGTCCATCGTGGCACCTCGGGCTAACATTTTTGTCTCCACGGCTAGACCTTTCGAGCCTTCTATTTTTGGAGTGAAATGAGGTTTCAACTACCATCCCTTGTTCATTAACTGATATTTCCTCAGGATCGGGACATGGCTTGATGACTAGGGGGAGGCCACATGCTGCTTTTGGATTCAACGCTTAGATGAGGACATGAGTTCGGGGTTGTCGAAAGTGGTTTGGACCCACACCGCTTTTGGGCCCGAAATGCACCACCTTCCGCCATGTAGCCTTCCCGTAATACCATGGTTTATATTTCATCCCACTCAATTATTTTAATGCTTGAGCATGTTGCAGCCCCGAAATGAAGCGTGCTCGTTGATCTGGTTGCGATCTGCTATTTGGGCGCACCTGCTAAATTTAGGGCCACCGCTACAGTTTATCAATCTGCCAACTCTAGGATCTATTAAAAATAGACATGGAGATGGTGCTAATATTGAATAATAATACTTCCCAGAGGATAATCTCCTGCAGCTGATGTGGCATCTTGATGTCACTATGCTGACCTGTCATGGACGGAGGGGTGAGAAGTGTCACTCAAAAATAGGCAGATGACATGCCCAAAAATGTTGGAGATGAGTGCCATGTGTCAATGCTAGATGGATGCCACGTGTCATGATTGATGAGGGCGCCACATACCTGGGCACTTCAGAGCTCGAGGCGATCTGCATTATAGAACTGAAGCTCCGAAGTGAATCATGACCGTCCGATGTGGAAGGACACACGGCAGAAATCTGTGGACTTCTGGAAAAACATTCTGAATGAAGGTGAGAGGGGAGAAGCTAAAACTCTCGAAACCTAAATTCCCAAAGTAAAACACCACCAACAGATTTGCATAGACACACGACAGAGATCTATGCACTCCAAGAGAAAGTACTCCGGAGGGAATCGAGAGGGGAAGTCTCAAAACTCCTAAAGCCTGAACTCTCGAAGTAAATCGTGACCGTTCACTGGAGGAGGATGCATGGCGCTTGATCTTTAATTTTGGGGATTTTGTATAGCACTAAACCTCATGCAACCTTTGGAATTATGAATGCCTGAGAGTCACTAATATGAAATGCATAGGGGATTTCCATCGTCGAAAAATGCACCCACCTATTTGTCTATGTTTTGAGCCTGGAATGGACTGCTTTGAGTTCTGCATTTTGTGCTCATGGCTACTACCTATGCAACCAGAAGACTTGGATGACTTTTTGTGAGCTCAATCAATGGAAAACAAGATGATGAGTTTGAGACTTGAGAGAGAGAGATAGAGAGATAGATAAAGGGTGCAAACTGGGTCTTAACAATAACTTCCTATGACCCTTGACAACTTCATGTGATAAAAGAAGGTATGGTGGAAACGATTTCTCAAGAATTTAAATGTGTGTTGAAAAAAACAAAACCTCGTCAGCCAGCCATGCCCTCTTTTGTATTTGACATCCCATGTGGATTCTTTGATGGCACAATCCAAGGGAACCCACCCAAATGTAGGATTGGCATGGTCCTATATCTGAATGTCGCATACTACTACCATATTATATATGGCCCAAGATGTGGCTCCAACACCAAGGTTGAGTTTTTTGCATTGTGGATGATGTTGTGCTTTGAAAATTATCTTCAGGTGAGAAAGACTTAGATTTTGGGTGACTCCAAGGTGGTTATTGAATGGTCCAATAATAAAATGCAGGTGTAGGTGGTCTTCTTATAGTCGTTGATGAAGTAAATCCGGGATTTTCTTAATGAAATAGAATGGACCTCCTTTTCCCATATTTTCAAAGAATTAAACTCCGAGGCTGATGATCTCTCCAAACAAGCCTTGTTTCTTCTATAGGGATCATTTATCTCTTAGGAATTATTTGAAGGCCAAGTTTTGTAAGGAAATAAACACCCACACTAAACCAATCAGGAATGAGAAAACATATATAAGAAAAAAAATGGCAAACACACAGTACACATAGATTTTACCTTGAAAACCCAACCGAGAAAACTAGCATTCCTTAAGTGTCTTTATCTCTTGTTGACTTGTCCATTCATTGAATAAAGAGTTACATGACTAACCTTGGTATACACCTAAGACATAATTTCCATCATACTCTCTTGCTCAACACAAGAACAACCCTACAGCCAAATCGTCTTACATCTACATGACCATCATGATTATTCTAAAGATTAGATTTTACAACATTACAACACGCCTTATTTATAGGATTTAAGGCATGCAAAACCCTAAATTATGGTGCCCAAAAATGGTAACAGATTCACACAGATGATTGTCTGCAATCTCACGAATCTCAGGATTTTCTTACATTCGAGTACCATATGACTTCCCAACCAGTCTTCAGACAACTACCACTTGACCTCCTGTCGACCTCTTGTTGGTTGACCTTTCGACTTCCCGGTCAAACACTTTGACCTCAATTTAATCATTGATTCAACTTATCCCTCCAGTCGAATATTCACTCAGTCGATCCACCACAACTAGCCAATCGGTTACCCGTTCTTTTAAACATAGTTACCAACTTAACGATAATTCTACATAGTTCTCATTTTTTTGTGAGTCACATTTAAATGCTTATTTTTTCATCTATTTTCAAATCGTTCTATTTTTTTTTCAACGATGTTTTTTTCATCTATTTTCAATTTTTTCAATTTTTTTCAACGTGTTTTTAATCATTGTTTCCATGCTTCTTTCAATGTTAAAAAAGTTGTATACCATTTACTTTTTTGAAATTAAGATTTTTCATATAATTGTGTCTCCTTATTTAATTTATGGTTCCATACTTTTTAAATATAGTGGAAAATATAATTTTTAACACATGATTTACCTTTACTTCAATACATAGAAAATAATTGTAGTTAAATAACACTATTTTTAAATATTTAGCAAAAAAAATATACATTTTAAAGCCATATATAATAAAAAAATCTATACATTTTGGTACCTATGCATTTGAAATAGCATGTCAAATAAATCATTTTTATGGACATAATTGAATAAAAAAAGTGAATTTTAAAAACAAAATAACAAATTTCTCCATATTTTTAAACATTTGAAGTAAAAAAATGACATCATTTCATGTTATTTTCCCTAGTATAGTGATTTACATACAAATAAAAGTAAAAAGAAAATAATAAAAAAGATTCATCATAAAACAACAATAGATACATATTCATTCTTATTTTAAAATCTGAAAGTCAAAACATTATAGTTATAGCTCATAAAAATTTGCAAAATTGAGCATCATTTTCAAGGACATCTTAAAACTAATCAACAATATCATATATCCCAAATTCATCATTCTCAACAGACACATTATCATCTTCTTGGACATCATTCTCAAATTTATCATAAAACAAATTTAGAAGGTGAAGGAAAGCCCTAAGTTTGTCCTTTCTTAGCATATAATCAATTGGCAATCACAAGCACACATTGCACCATTGATTCATGCTAATTGTCTTCACTCTATGTTCCCTAAAGTAGCTTAAAAGTGTTTCTAACCTCTTTGAAGTTGTATTTGTTGAGTGATAGATATAAATTCAAATTTGAAGTTGTTAATGTTGTTCATCTTACATATCATATTTGGCACACACATCCACTAGATCATAACTCTCACTTTCAAGTGGTTTACCTGTGGTTATTGCTAATGTTTCTAGTTGTTTATCTTTAAAGCATTTAATTAGTTATTGGAATCCTTGTGCATGTTCTTGTTGCATATATTTTGTATTAATTTAAGTGAATCATAATCTTGCATGATCATAATTCACTTAAAGAGATTTACTTATCACAAATAGGGATACCCCCCTTGGCTTCTGGGAACTAGCCTAAAGTGAAGGGGAAAGTGTACTGAGGTGACACTAGTGCACTTCCCATTTTGTTTCCCCAGTTAAAAATTCCATTAGGACTTTTCACAACGGTGATATTTCAAGCAGTAACATGACTAAGGATAGATGTTATTGGAAAGCTCATGACCTCACTAGAGGTATCCTTAGTAATGACGACAAGGTACATTGGCTTTATTATAGATATAATCTAGGCCGAAACTTCATTTTCTAGTCATGGAAGTAAGAGCTAAAAATGCTTTTGATTGGCTAAGAACTCATCTTCCTCAGATGTAAGGAAAAAACTTAATAGCCCAAGACTTGGAGGCATATAGCAAGAGTGATATGGACCACCAACAAGTTATTTCAAGTACCATTATTTTCCTTGAATAATAATGACAAGTCAATGCACATTCACAAATAGAAACCAATGATGGTTTCCCTCACTACTGATTAACTGTTAAGTTATGATATGTTGCGCCACCTTAAAAAAAATCCTTCTTAACTTCAAACCTTTTACTAAAACCTGCCCCAATCCCAATTATATGAACAATACAAATAAAATAAAATAAAATTTGGCATCTACACTTGAATTGAAATATCTTTCAGACATCGTTTTTAAAATTAATGTAAATTCATAGATACACATAATATTGTACGGATATGCCCCAGATGGGGTGCCACGTAGCAGAAGCTAGCCATGCATCCCTCTCGTTAACTCAACCATAAATATGGCCAGTCGTCGTCCCTCACCTCAGTATTGAATGGAGGGAGACCTTAATAGATTGCATAGGAAGGGAGTAAAGCTCCCTCGCATCAGTTTAATGGAGGTCTTGTTGATTAATGACAGGAGGAGGGTGTTGAGTATGAGTGGATGCATTGCAGTCATGTCCACCCCTTAGATATCTATCCAACTTATCCATCGCTTGCAACACTTCTCCTCCGCTCTATCACCTTGTTATGCCTGAGAATTGGGTTTTGGCATAGTTGGTTCTCCTGGCTGTTATGCCTGAGAATTGGGTTTTGGCATAGTTGGTTCTCCTGGCTACAGTTCAGTCGATTCTTCACCCCCTAGGCTTCGCCATGCCGAGAGAGAGAGGAAATCCCAGGCAAGGCCCTACCTGGTACAGTCATGCAGCTAGGAAGAGACGCCTACATAATCTAGATCAGGCCCTGTCCATTGCTAGGAATCAGTGCACGACACAACCTCATACTTCTCCAATGGCCTATGTCGAGGAGGATTTCCTGGATGAACCAAGCCAGGTTCCACCAAAATCCCTCCTCTACACGGTCCTGAATGATTACTTGCGCCCCAACACCAGTAAAGAGGATATAGGTACAACGGAAGCCATGGAAGGCGCTACATGCATTGTTCAGGAGGAATTCCTCCACACGGCCCCAGACATGAAAATTCACCCTAGCACCAGCGAAGTAGTTTCAGGAGCAATGGCGGATATGGAGGGAGCCACTTGCACTATGCAAGAGGGATTTCCCATCTCAACGCCTCCACCGCTGAATACAATTCAAGAATGCGACCCGACTCCCCCCATCCTCTTCATCCCGAAGCAGTTGGAGCTCATTTTCGAGATAAGAAGTTATATGGCGAACCAACTTCATCGAGACAGCCTCATCAATAACATCATTGAAATGTTGTTCGATGCATTTTAGAATGCACCAGACAAGCAAAGGTGTCTGGCCTATGTGCATCCCTTCGTGCTCCAGCCCAGCAACGAGATCCTTCACAATGGAACTTCAGATGGCAGGTTCCATGGTCCTCAAAGCCCTGCTAATGTTTAGATTTGCACAGTTCTCTGAACTCCACCAACATAGTGATGGTGTTTTTTTCTTGTTAACCTACACTGGTACTCTGCTCATTTCTTGCCTAGTTTTTTTTTCTTGTTAACCTACACTGGTACTCTGCTCATTTCTTGCCTAGTTTTCATTTTTCATAGGTTTTTAGTTTGTTTTATCTTACACAGACAGTTTTGTCAGCACTATCATCCACCACCTACTCTGGTTTCCAATTAGCAGGGCAAGTGGTGGATTCCTTTTTTGGACGAACGTATAATAGGCAGCCACATGTTTCGATTTCCACTAGTTTGGTGGAACAGATGGTAGGCTAGTGACATGTATCAATTTTGTACAGTGACAGCTCATTAATAGGAATTACCTCTTTTTATTTACAAAAAAAAAATATTGTACAGATATGAATATATTGCTGAGAATATAATTAGTAATTACTTAAATTCAATGTAATTATATTATGTGATTCATTGTTGAGAATCAATGAATATATAACATTTAAAAAATATAAACATTTAAGAAACAATATATGTTTTCAGTCGGGGATGACATTAAACTAGCCAACAAAATGTGGGATAAGATCCAATTGCAAGTCATGATGTAAATAATTATACTATACATGTTATTGGGTCTGGTGTCATGAAGCATGGAAGTAATAAATACTGCTAATTTATATTCATAGATTCGTTATCTATTTGTATTGGTCATTTATAGCTATGCCACTTAAATTGCTAAAATTTGCTAGTATTTAGCTTATAAAAAATGTTTTGACTAATTTTTCATTCACATGGCCACAAATTTGTCCTTTTGTATTAATGATCCTTAAGAAGGCCTTGATTATGCTTACACAAACTTTTGATTTCCTCGTCTATCTTTTCCAAATCTTCACTGGACTCTTCCTTTTCCCATTTTACTTTGTTAGTCTTTTTTGTTTAGTTTATTAACCTCCTTAATGAGTGTTTCAGTAAGGGATCATACCTTGCACAACTCATCAACTTTCTTCTTGGTCTCTTCTTTTTTATCTTTCAAATTCATCTTGAATTTTATGCATTGCTTTCATTTTTCTGTCCTTATCCATTTATTTGAGGAAAATTCTTCAAATACTTCTCATTTGGTGTGTAATCTAACATCTTCTTTAAGACTCGTCCACAACTAATATGCTTTATGATTAAAAAAAAAAAAATCTTGAAAATAAGTACTATCATTTTCATTTTCCACCCCAACCATTTCATAAAATTAATTTCATCTTCATCTTCATCTCCTCTAAACATGTGTATTTCCATCAATTCTTATTTGGGGTCTAACGAAACCTCAATTTCCAATCTCACTTTATTAATAATAATTATCCCAAATAATTATGATCATTTTCCCAATATGTTCTACTATCTTTCCACATTACAAAAGCTTTTGAACCACCTCAATCGAGCATTCTAATCAAAAGTTATGCCAAAAGCTAACTACCTTTTAAAAGCCTAATTTGGGGATTGCCATGTGGGTTTACCTTTGAATTCTATGCACCCCTAAATCTGAAATTTTTCTCTGTAATAGATTGTTACGTCTTCTTTGTAATGCCATTGGTTTCACTAAATTATGATGTGACAAGAAAAAGCTTGGTTGATTTGGAACCTTTTAGGAGAGTGAATTTATATGGTGTGCAAGGTGTCCATTTTTTTAGATATAAGGTTAAAAATTGAACTTGAAACACTATGGTCTATCTTTTTTCTAATTCCACTAATGACACTTGATTAGACTTTGCTATATCTAAATATGACTATTTTACCGAAAACATTCGTTCGAAGACGAAAAAAACCCTGACTTATAAAAAGACCCGTAACTCTAAAAAAATTTAAATATTTATTTATATGTTATATAATGTGTTTTGAAAATTTTAAAAGCAATTTGGAATTTTATTTTTTTTAAATCATCCTATTAAATTACAAAGTTTTTTATATTTTGCAACATTGTTTATATAAGGTTGCTCATCTTCTCTCATTTTCTTTAAGTTTTATTTGTATATCAATAATTAATAACAAATAATAAATAATTAACATTTAAAAAGTTTTATTTATAGATCAATAATTAATAAAAAATAAAAAATAATTAACATTTTAAAATAGTTTTTAAGATTTTAAAACATATTCTCATCTTCTTATATAAACTTTTAACATTAAAACCAAAGTTAAACTCCATCACTTTATAAACCCTTAACCACTAAAACAAATATTATAATGTCAACCTCCTTATTTCTGCTTAAAATTATTAATTAATAAAGTAAAGAAACAAGGAAAATAGTTGTGAAGCAACGAGTTCTTGCTTCATTAAACAAATTAGATAAGCAATGATTATTTTAAATTAATTAATTAATTAAGTATAGAGGGGCTTTCGCAGTGTAAAATATTAGATATCATTTTCGGGATTAACTGTGTAGTGTAAGTCATTAATCT
>CBVK0101372698.1:0-14754 GCA_900067695.1 Picea abies | reverse complement strand
CTTCCACCCATGAAACCCCAATATGGAATTTCTGGGTTAATCCGATGGCCCTGGCGGCTTGGATCTATGGTCCTAGCCCTCCTGAGCTTAGAACCTTTAGGGAATGCTCGTCGTATCTCCCCTTCTTCTCTGTGAGATCCGACGACTCACAGAAATTCGTGAACTCTCCTCAGAGAATTTAGACCATCCGTTCTTTCTCTGAGAACCTTTGCACAACTGGCTAAGCTGCTTCTCTCTCTGCAGAACTCATCCTCCTGTGCGCAAACTTACGACGCCTCTTACAAACTTCAAGGTACTTGGCCTCTTTCCTGCCTCTAATGACCTTTTAAAGATTTTAGATCCTTCTAAACGAATAGCACTGATCGTTGAAGATAAAGAAGAAGAAGATGAATGGTGCATAGATAGTGGGTGCTCAACACACATGACCGGGGACCGAAACAAACTCATCAACTTAAACAAAAAGGGTGGCAGTGTTGCATTTGGAGATGACTCCTCTGTCAAAATACTTGAAAAAGGTGTATTAAATCTTGGAAGTGAAAATGTAAAAGCCGAAAATGTCATATTAGTTGAAGATATGAAGCATAATCTCCTCAATATAGGTAAAATATTTGATCAAGGATACACTCTTATGTTTGATTCCCAAAAATGTGAAACTGGAGAAGAGACTCAAGAAGATTGGTTGCAATAACAACAAGAATATCAAGATCATAATTCAGAAGGGGTGAGACATCAAGAAGGTCCTTTCCTACCAGGTATGAGAACAATCAAGAGGGAGTTGAAGAACAACAAGAACACAACACCTCCAACTGGAACATAATACCATAATTCAGAAGGTGTGAAGCACCAAGAAGGTCACTTCCTATCATGTATGAGAATATCTTTCATGGTCATTGTTATAGTTGGAGAAACTATGTTCACAAAGCAATTCACTACAAAATCAATGCAAGAAACGACTATGTGAGAAACATATAAACTATTATGGATATCCAAGGAACAATCATGTAAATAGTAGACCTGGAAATGCTTATGGATATGTCAACAAAAATTACAATCCATTTGATTCATTAATGGATCAAAATATTATATGCTACAAATGCAATAATCTTGATCACAAAGCACGAGATTACACAGATATGAAAGAATATTCTCATATCATAAAACCAACTACAGTATGGAGAAGGAAAGAAAATCCAAACCAGGAAAATTTTTGAATAGCATTGATCGTTGAAGATAAAGAAGACGAAGAAGAATGGTGCATAAAGAGTGGGTGCTCAACACAAATGACCGTGGACCGAAACAAACTCATCAACTTAAATAAAAAGGGTGGCAGTATTGCATTTAGAGATGACTCCTCTTTCTAAATACTTGAAAAAGGTGTAGTAAATCTTGGAAGTGAAAATGTAAAAGTCGAAAATGTCATATTGGTTGAAGATATGAAGCATAATCTCCTCAATATAGGTAAAATATTTGATCAAGGATACACTCTAATGTTTGATTCCCAAAAATGTGAAACTGGAGAAGAAGACTCAAGAAGATTGGTTGCAACAACAACAAGAATACCAAGATCATAATTCAGAATGGGTGAGACATCAAGAAGGTCCTTTCCTACCAGGTATGAGAACAATCAAGAGGGAGTTGAAGAACAACAAGAACACATCACCTCCAACTGGAACATACTACTATAATTCAAAAGGTGTGAAGCACCAAGAAGGTCACTTCCTATCATGTATGAGAATATCTTTCATGGTCATTGTTATAGTTGGAGAAACCTTGTTCACAAAGAAATTCACTGCAAAATCAATGCAAGAAACGACTATGTGAGAAACATAAATGATTATGGATTTTCAAGGAACAATCATGTAAACAGTAGACCTAGAAATGCTTATGGATATGTCAACAAAAATTACAATCCATTTGATCCATTGATGGATCAAAATATTATATGCTACAAATGCAATAATCTTGGTCACAAAGCACGAGATTGCACAGATATGAAAGAATATTCCCATATCATAAAACCAGCTACAGTATGGAGAAGGAAAGAAAATCCAAACCCGGAAGATTTTTGAATAGCACTGATCGTTGAAGATAAAGAAGAAGAAGATGAATGGTGCATAGATAGTGGGTGCTCAACACACATGACCAGGGACCGAAACAAACTCATAAACTTAAACAAAAAGGGTGGCAGTGTTGCATTTGGAGATGACTCCTCTGTCAAAATACTTGAAAAAGGTGTAGTAAATCTTGGAAGTGAAAATGTAAAAGCCGAAAATGTCATATTGGTTGAAGATATGAAGCATAATCTCCTCAGTATAGGTAAAATATTGTATCAAGGATACACTCTTATGTTTGATTCCCAAAAATGTGAAACTGGAGAAGAAGACTCAAGAAGATTGGTTGCACCAACAACAAGAATACCAAATAACATATAAATCCTAGACAAAGAAAAGAGAAGGAAAATTGAAGTCACACAAAAGAGCTCCAAGGACCATAACAAAGAAATAACGGATAAGAAGACAAAAAAGAAAGAAGAAGTACTATTGAGTGCCATATGTTCAGCAGGGACAACCACAAACAAAAGAGTCACCCTTTTCCATTGATGTCAAAGGGGGAGAGAAAAATCGGGAGCATGGTGACAGGGGGAGAGTAGGATGACAAAGGGAGCATAAGTGTTGTCATCAATGACAAAGGGGGGGATTTTTTGAAAATTGGTTGTCATTGATGTCAACCTTAGAAGAAGTTCAGAAGCCTCGATGATTGGTTGAAGAAAAAGAGCATGAAGGACATTGCAAATGCATGTGTAAAATCCATGGATTGATAGCCCTCATCAAGCCATTTCCAATGACAAGTGGCTCCTCATGGTTGAGGAGATATGCCTTCTTGAAGATGACCATGTGAATTGGAAACAAGAAATTATAGGTCGTCCCTAAATATAATTAAAGAAAAGAACTGCAAAACAAGAAATGATAGGTCGACCTTGATGTGAGAAAAGGAACTAATTGGAAGGGTATTAATACACATGAAAGACCCTCTCCTTTGAATCATCCAAGCTAATTATCTCTAAGCACAAGTTCAGTAGCGAAGGCGCAGGAAGAGATGCAAATGCGAGGAAGGTCAAAGTTACAAGTGCAAGGAGATTTTTCTGAAAGGCCCTAATTTAGCAGTCCCCCACCGGTTGAGAAAGGAGTGTCTCGTGAGGCCCTCGTGGATAGACCTAGCCTTTTCCTACAAGGCCCTGCCAGTTGCCTAGTATTTGTCAAGTGAGGAGCTCTGTAATCTGAACAACTAGCAAAGAATTGTAGAAGGTGTCCAAGAAACAGATCAGTCTTGAAGAACTCTTGACCAGGTTTATGTGATTGTTGGATTTTTAGTTTGATGGTAACTATGACAAATTGATTCTTTAATATATCTATACTTAAGGGTGGAAGGAAGGGGCAAGGAAAGGGGGTTGTAGCCTCCTTTTGGTTTGTGTCGGAGAATATAGGGAGTTGGAGCCTTTAAATTAGGGGGTTGGAGCCTCCTTCCAATTGGAGTTAGGGAACTTGGAAGTTGTAGCTTCCTTTGAATGAAATATTTTATTATATAAGAAAATCATTTAGTGGATTTCCACTTATATCTATTGTGCATTGTGTATCTCTTCTTCTGCTAGTGGATTTCCACTTATATCTATTGTGCATTGTGTATCTCTTCTTCTGCTCTTCATTGGATATATTATTTGATTGGAAAATAAAGTTGTAAAAAGTGATCAATTATACTTGATATTGATTCACCCCCCACTTAGTATCAACAGGAGGAACGATCAATGATCGAGGTTTATTTCAGAGGTTCAAGCATGTGGGAGTTAAAGGCTCACCAATTCCCCGATACCACCAAACAACCAAAAAGATACATGGCACTCCCACATTCATTTCAAAGGATTAGAAAGGTTTTCAAAATTGCCTAGCGAAGCTCTGATAACAACAATGGTATCGGGTCACCTCCGCAGACTATCGCTCCACCACGTTGGTGTACCATCGGCCTGACACCGTGGAATTTCCACCATGGCATTCCACATCACTCAACACGTGGCATCCACATAATCCTAACATCACTGTACAATATTCACAAAAATGCATATTTTCAAGAAACACCTTCCGACCAGCCAAGCACCCTCCAGTTCAACCTCTATGCAATTAACAATTTCCCACCTACGTGTCGGCCCGAGCATTGTAAACCTCACTCTAATACCAATCTATGATGTACCCATCAAACCAGGTACCTCAAAATTCACCTTCTTGAGCAAATTCTAAATTTTTGATACCATTTCTTAAATCAAGAAGCATGATATGCGCACATGCAATTATCAAAAACGTGTTAAACTACAAAGGAAATGATTAATATTCCATGTACAATATTAACAACAAACATGCACAACATAAACACAACTCAGAGATAATTAATACACAGTGGAATATAAATTACAGAGAAAACACAGGGACCACTTATCTTTAAATAACCATTCACCAACTGGCTATAGATGTCGAACATTCCACCCAACCATAGACATTATTGTTCTATCTCTCAACAAAAGGTCACCCCTGAGCCGGGGCTATGAATCCACAAGGACAGGTCCAAGGCCGACCCTAAAACACACACCAGTCAACTATCAAGCTCTTACAATTTTCCCAACCACACAATAATTGTAGTTTACCGGTTCTCTTCCCCCCTCACCTTGCACAACCCAAAGAAAAGAACCCCTTTCTTTGCAATGCAATCTCTAAGGTTGTTCCACTTCTTTTCCAGGGATCTAGTGCTACTGTTCAAGAAATCTCAATGCTGGAAACTTCAAGGATTCTCAGTTGTAGACAATTCTTTCACAACTTTCAACATTCTCACGCACACATGCATCAATTCCTTCCTGGAAAAATCAACAATTACCTACAACCAACAAGTGATGGATCTTTTCCTATATAAATTTGTTTTCCATTACCCCAAGAACAAGAGTGAACAAGAATGAAAGAGGATAAATTGTCGAACTTGTTGAGGAACCCCCAAACAACCAAAAACATGATTTATATAATTACATGTAATTAAGCACCACGTTGCCTCCCCAAGAAGCTCACGATACCACTTTTCCATACTAATACCAAGATGGGTGAATAAAATATAATAAAAACACTTAGCCCCTTTAGCTACCCTCTCTCGTGGAATCATAGCCCCCTATCTTTGTCCTTGTTCTCCTTGCGGCCAATAATGCATTTTTATTATTAATATTCAAAGTATTACATATCTATGATATTTGGCCTTTTCAACTTTACAAGCACTTTGACCTTTCATCAAATAAACAAAAATACATTATTAATATGGAGACTCAAATCCGAGGTATTACACAATCGGAAAGACCTGTATCAGAAAAAATTCTTTCTAAATATGCTTTTTGGAAAAGTCTCTTTAGAAAGGTGTCTTTGGAAACAATGTACTTAGGAGGTCTCCTTCGGAAAGATCCCAATCAGAGAGTGATCGTGTGTTCAAATGATGATGCAATCTGACAGAGATTCCCCAAATATTTGGGGTTTGATATTGGGAGATGTGCCAATGCATGCTTATTAAAGGGTAAAATATTCGTAGCTTATAAATGCTTTTGCCAATAAAATATTTTGTAATTAACCTTTGAGGTGATATAGTATAAGCATTAAAAAGGTAAGCCTATGAAAAGAGTTAAAAAAGGTAAATTAATCGTTAATGAAGATTTAGGGCATAGTCTATTGGGAGAAAACTCTTTAGAAATATTTGTTCAGAAGTAACACTAGCCACTTACTCGTGAGAAAACCCCGAAAAAAGGATCACTGACCGAATATTCAGGAAATGGTCTTGGGAAGCATGCTAAGACAAGTTTATCAAAGGCAAAGAGTGAAAAGGTGTTAGTAATGATTTTAATTATATAAAGGTATCTTTTGAACTTATCATAAACACAAAACCTTTCGAAAAATAAAATACAACTTTTTAACAATAAGCCTTCGGGATTGAAATAAGCGGAGAAAATATCGATAAGCAACCTTGTTAAAAGGCTTTGTAGACTGGTATGAACTCAAAGACTCTCTCTATAAGATCTGAGTTATGCGCGAGATTGAGGGAGGGGCCAAAATAAAATAAACTGTTAAAATACAACAGATTTGAAATAAAAATGTGATTTTCCATACAAATGATGCTTAAGAAAAGGATCATTGACGGTCAAAAAATATTCATGGAAGAAACTCTCCCTCTGATAAACCTTACAAAGTTATCCGAATTTTATTAACCACTCACATGATTTAGGATTCATGTAGAATTTCAGTAAGGGGGGGAATTCAATTTTTCCAATAGACAAAAGAAATTAATGGGAGTTGTTGCAATGTAATATTCCCAAAGGGATCTATGCGAAAATTTTCAATTTCCAACTTTTCTGGTTAAGAGATTTTGTCAAACAATTCACACTTGTAGTTTGTGGATCTTGTGTTTTGGGTTTATTGTTAAGTGTGGTTGCACAACTAGTTTGCAATGATAGATATGAACTTAAATAACAATAGAATGCATAGAAACAACAATACAATAGCCACAAAACTCAGATCTTCATTTTATTTAAATATTAACCTGACCTCATTACAAGAGATGGACATATATGGAATAGAGATGATGCAATACTGTATGTGGTTGAGGAAAACTCCAAGATACAATAATAATAGTGAGAGATGGCTCTCAAAAACTCTAAAAACTGCATGCAAGTATTGGGAAGATCAATTTATTTCCCTTTTATAACCTGAGTGGTTGATCTGGTTGAGTTGTGCCCCTCTCTGGCTGGAAACCCTCTAGGAAAATCGGACCTCCTTGTTCTAGTCTCCAAACCCTTGGAAAAAGATGTCAATTTGTATGTCTAGTGATGCCAAAAACATATGATGATATTACTAAGTTGTATCAAATGATTTGACCCTCCAACTCATTGTATCACCAAGAACCAATGTGCCCTCCTTCATAAATTCACCGAGGTACAATAATAAATAAAAATGCAGGGAAAGGCTCCCCAAAATTGATGAGAAATGGTGTCTGGGTTATGGAAAACACCTCACAGGTGAGTTCTCCTCCGGATCCAAGATCCTCAAGCCCCCATGAACTCTTATTCCCTAGACAGTGCGCCTAGTTCTGCATAAATTCCCTTGTTGTTGCTCCCTTGTCTCCAAAAACCCCTATTGAAGCAGAATAGAACTGAAACTCAACTAATAGAATGGTGAGGGTTCAATATTTCACCATCTTGGCCAAGCTTGGATTAGGAACATGAGAATCTTTCACTCCCTTGTTGATCTCTCAGGTTTACTAAGAAAAAATCCTCAAACGCCCAAGCTCTCTAGCTCACAGATGCAAATGTAAAAATGACCAAGAAGTGCCAAGTGAGGTGCCATTCTTTTTGCTTTATACCTCCGTAATCTATTTTCCACTTAAATTATTTAATTGGCCTCTAAGGTTTATGATCCAAAAAGGATCCAGAGAAGGCTAAGAACAACTAAGAACTCACAGAGGTAACTCAGAACGCTCAGAATGGCTCCAACAAACAGAGAAAGGGAAAAAATTCAAATTCCCAAAACTCAGTGAAAATGGTATGATCGTGAAGAGTGCATCACAAGATTTCTAACGCCGCAAACGGCTCGTGAAATGGAGTTACGGATTGAATGATATTTGCAGTCAAAGTTGTGGTCAAACACGGCAAGTCAACAGAGGCCACATCATCATCCATATTGTTGACGTCAACATGATGACTGCTGATGTCATCATGCCACATGGCAGCACCAGAGGCTACCACATGTCACCCGCCAATAGGCTTTTCGAGGCTCCATGTGGACCGGTAGAAAAGTGCCATGTGGCACCCCCAGGTGACACCATGTGGCACCACCAAGTAGGCACCACGTGTCTTGTATGGATTTGACATGGAGGTGACATCAACATCCAGGTGGACCAATCATCATATTCCACATGGTGCAATCGGAGGGCACCACGTGGCACCTCCGAAATGCCCAAGGAGGGCCCGTGACCGAAAAATATAAATATAAATATATAACAGGACCCCACCAAATATGAAGGAGGTCTCGCCATATCTAGATACATCCGCCATGTCTAGAAGCCACCAACCAAGTATAACAAAGGTTACAACCAAGGAGCCAAAATGGGAGGCCCGCAAGTTTGACCCCTGGACCTCCCCCACATACAATGCTTTAACTTTAGTGCCAATAACCAATTCGCCTAATGGACCCATGGGTAACTCCATCCACCCAGTTACTATTTAAGCTGGGTTTTCACTCAGCCAGAGGGGGGGGCGACCGTACGACTACGAACATGGTTTACGAGGCAAAGGACTGTCATTATTGCAGGTTGTAGAGAGCATGGAAACCAAGACAAAATTCTTCTTGGGCCTAGGAGTGTCAGAGTTGGATCGAGGCATGGAGACCATCATTTTTGGGTAATTCGACACCATGAATTTAGTGGTGATGTTTGTTTTCTGATCTGAGCATTATTTATACAACTTGATTTCAGAATGAGTTATACTTATGTATTTTGCCAAATTCTTTTACTGAGTTAATGAAAGAGCATAGTCCACCAAGGAGGAACTCCATTATAAAGTTTTTGTGTTCACATATGATGCTTATGTCTCTTCATTTTTCAGTTTTCTCTTCTTTAATGGTGCACTTTAATTTATTCTCATTTAATGCAATTCTTTATAAGTCACAATGAAAATATCCTAGATCATGTTGGTATCAGAGCAATCATCTTTGAATTGAATTGTTGAGTGTGAATTCTTACTAGGTCCAAGCATAAGCAAGGTGAAGAAACTTTAAATAGTTTCAATCCTGAAGTTGGTCGTGTATCCAGAAGGAAGAAAATGGCACAAGAGGACAAGCATGATGAGAAGGAGAAAAAATTCCACATGGTATTTTATCACATGTCAGAAATGGTCAAGCGAATGTATAGATATTATGAGAAGAGGATGAAGAATAAAGGGAAGAAAAATGAAGCAGATGCAGATGATGATGCATTGGTAAACCAATGGGCTGGAGGAGATCCTATTAAACCTCCATATTCACCTTCGAGTTCTAGTTCTTCTTCCTCTGAGCATTCTCATCATTCTAGCCATAAATTTATCGATGCCTATGATACATCGGTGATCGGTGATTATCGTTACTTATGTGGTCATTTTACCGTTTTGATTTTCCCGATGTTGAACATAAGTGTGTGGGTCACAATTTTAGTTGCAAATTCTTAGTTAAAATGTCAAGTTCTTTTTAGATACAAAGGTTTCACTAAGACAGGTCCAAGTAAATCCAACTATCAATGACGAGACATGGAAATGAACTTAGCAATCCTATATAATGAACTTAATTCCGACAGCAGAAGAAAAGAAAACAAGTGGTACCCAAAAGAGAAAAAAATTCATAAAAGCCTTTAGGATGTGTTGAGCACTCAACAAATGGTGATTCTTTGGGCAAAAGAAGAATCTATGCTCCTTCCTTTGGGCTTAGCTTATGCAAAAGATGATTGAGAAACTAATTGGATTCACTTTTATCAATGTATTTCCTATCCATGCGTGTACAATTTCCCAAGTTCGTGAATCTGGGTCTGCCTATGGAGTTCAGTCCTTATCCCACCTTCGTTCCTATTGACCATGACCCATGCCTCTCTTTGACAAGATTCAGGTAAGGCATTCACTGGCTCGAGGAAATTTTAGTTATCATTATTCCCTTGCAACAGTGTTGCTCCATTTTCAGTGAGCATCCATAGCCTCGACAGAGTCACCCCGACATCACAGACCTTGCTCTAGCATCCATAGCCTCGACAGAGTCACCCCGACATCACAGACCTTGCTCTGTTGCCAACGAGCGTCCATAGCCCCGGTGGAGTTATCTGCATACCCTTTCCAACCTTGCACTCATTTAATAGAATTGATTTATTTTTGGCAAAAATGCCCTGAGTGAGTTGGAGAGGAGGACATCTGTTATCTGGAGGATGAAATAGTTAATGTGAAAATCTTCCTAGCTCTGTCTAGACATACATGTGATCCTTTCCAACTTGCCATATTT
The DNA here is from genome assembly GCA_900067695.1 of Picea abies. Classification (NCBI taxonomy): domain Eukaryota; kingdom Viridiplantae; phylum Streptophyta; class Pinopsida; order Pinales; family Pinaceae; genus Picea; species Picea abies. The sequence continues at coordinate 4,675 of CBVK0101372698.1, read as the reverse complement.
CCCTTTGGGCTTTACCAGACCACCAGGCGGACACTTCATCACTTACCAAGGTTGCTTGTTTTGAAAATACAAGATATAGATCTCCTTAAAGAGATTTGTGATTGCCCAACATTTCTTATGTTGCACGTAGGCGTAAGTTAGGAGCTGAGTTTTCTACATCATTTTTATTAAGGTCGACCAATGTTTTACGGAACACAACTTTACTACAAGAAAATACCAAGCAAAAGAAAAGACTGAAATAAAAGGAATCTACAATTAATCTAACCTAAACCTACACATTTATCCTAATCAGAATGTAAAAAGAAACATTAAAAAGATGCACACACATTTTTTTTAATAGAAATATTGTTGTAGGGCTTGGCCATTCACTGGGAGCATGTTGGGTTCCTCCCTCAAATTTTGCAACCGATACGTGCCTGCCCCAATTTTTTCGGATACCTAGAAAGGTCTGAGCCATAGATTCTGAAACTTCAAATGTTTTCCCTTAGGTTCGTTAGCTCTATCGCATTTCAGGAATAAGTCTCCTACTTCAAAACTCTTCTCTTTGGCCTTATGTTTGTCAAACCATCTTTTAACTATCTGTTGATGAGCGATGAACTTAGAATTTTCTTTCTCCCTTTCATCTTCAAGCATGAGGAGGGTATCAATTCATTGTTGAATAACTAATAAGGGTTGTCCTCTTGAACCCTGAGCAAGCTAAAGTGATGGAAGATATAACCCATTGGGAGAATGACTTCTTGTCCATATACCAAAAAGTATGCAGAGTTTCCTATAGCTTCCTTGGGTGTTACTCTATCTGCCCATAAGGCATTATGAAGCAATCTATGTCAATTCTTCTGATTGTCTATGATTGTTTTCTTCAAGATCCTCACTAGGTTCTTATTAGTTGATTATGCCACCCCATTTCCTTGTGGATGGTAGTTTGCAGAGTATCTTATTATGATTCCTTTGTACAAAGCGAAATCTATTAATAGAGTAGAAGAAAAGTAGGCAGCATTGTCAAAAATGAGAACGAAAGGCATCCCAAACCTTGTGATCATCTTTTTTTCTATGAATTGGATTACAACCTTTTCAGTCACATGAGTCAAAGAGATGGCCTCTGCCCATTTCGTAAAATATTATGTAGCAATCAGTATGTATTTATGTTGTTTTGAAGAATTTGGGGTAATCTCCCCTATGAATTCTAACCCCCATTGTTTGAATGGTATGGATATAGTCACTAGTTAGAGTGAGACAACTACCCTCTTCTCTCTTCCGGTGCTCATTTGGCAAGATTTACAATTTCTAGCGTATGTATGAGCATCCCTAAATAGAGTAGGCCAGTAATAATCGGCTCTTAATATTTTGTGAGCTATGGTATTTCCTACAAAGTGTCCAGCCGCAGGACCATCATGGAGCTCCCTCGGAACCTTTTCTGCATCTTCACGTTCGAGACATATCAAGATTACTCCATCATGATTTACGCGGAAAAGTACTGAATTTACGAGGCAATATTGCACATATTTTATCCTGAGAGCTCTCATTTCCTTAGGGCTTACGTTTTCTGGGCAAGTCCCATGATGCAGGAGGTAAATCAATTTTCCATACCAATATTATTTCTCTAGGGGAATGTATAAAGCTACACTACACCATAATTCTAATTCATTCTCCCACCTAGGGTCTTCATTTATTCGATCTTGGGCTTCTGTGGCCAGTTTACACAATCTTTGTCCTTTAACTAATTTGGCAAGTCTTATATCTAGATCAAATTCTTGGACAACTTCCATCCAATTCCCCCTCCTCTCTCCCATCTCATGTTGAGTGAATAGGGATCGGACTGCAGGATGAGGCACGATGACTTTGGTGTGATTTTTTAGGATGTAAGATTTGAAATGTTTTATTTCTTTGTACATCGCATAAGCATGTTTGTCTATAGCGGGGTAGTTCAATTCATCTCCTTGAAGATTAGTGCTCATAAACAATATCAATGTCTCATTGTTATCATCATCCTTCTGGGTCAATACTGCAGCTAAGGACTAGTCGAAGGTAAAAGTATAGAGGAAAAAATGATTACTAAAGTCAGGACTTCGTAGCACCGGAGCTTGAGATATTGCAGTATTGATATTGCTGAAAGCATCTTTTCACTCGTCATCCCACTTAAAATCTGCATCCTTGCGAATTAGTTTTTGTAGGGGCTTAACAGTTTCAATGAAATCGATCATGAACTTTCTCACAAAAATAATTTTCCCAAAGAAGGATTGCATAGCCTTTTTGTTATGGGTAAGGGAAGATGAGTTATTGCCTTTATTCATTTGGGATCTATATGAATTCTTTCTTGAGATATAATATGACCTAGTAGTTTCCCTTCCTCTACACCAAAGATAAGTTTTCTTAGGGTTTAAAGATATTCCATATTTCCTACACCTTTCGAAAATCTGGGTTAGATGTTGGATGTGGTCTTTTCTATTCTTTGAATACACAGTGACATCGTCCAAATATACTACTACACATTTGTTAATCAATCCTCGAAAAGCTACGTCCATGGCCCTTTGGAAGGTTTCCCCTGCATTAATCAACCCAAAGGGCATGCGTTTATAAGAAAAATTTCCCCACTTAGTTCGGAAGGTAGTCTTCAATTGCTCTTCCTTTGAAACTAGAATTTGGTTATAACCTAAGAAACCATCTAGAAGGGAGAAAATTTTAGAACCAGACACGATCTGCAAGAGTTGTTCCATGGGTGGGACTAGGTAGTTATCCTTTTCTGATACTCTGTTAAGGTTTCTGAAATCTACACACAGGCAGATCTCCCTAGAATTTTTCCTGACAGGAACCAAATTTGCTACCCAGGCAGAGTGTCTAACTTGAAAGATAATCTTAGCTTCTAGTAATTTCTTTAACTCTTGGTACATCAGGGGTTCTAGAGATGGATGGTACTTCCTAAGATTTTGTTGGAAGGGTTTTACTCCAGATTTTAACGGGATTGTGTGTTGGATAATGTGAGTGTCATAATTTTTCAATTCTCGGTAGGTCCAAGCAAAGACATCTTGATATTCTCTAAAAATCTTGAGATAAGATTTCTTGTCTTCTTTAGACATTGTTTTACCTAGATTTACATTCTTAGGGTTTTCTAGGGTTCCTGGGTTTCTATTCTCGTATATGGGACATGAACTCCCTGTCTTTGTGTTCTTTGACCCTTTAAATCTTTCCCTCGGGTCGAAAATGTTCTCCAAATTGGCTACCACTTTCGGTATCGTGTGAAACCTTGGTTTATTATTAGAGTGATATGTTCTACTCTTATGTTCGTGGAAATCAGTTTCTGGCAATTTATCTTGGAATACCTCATCATCAATAGACAAATCTTTAAAATTCTCTTGATTAGTTAGAAAATATACAATCTATTCATCTCCTTGAAAAACCTTCCAATCAGAAATATTCTTGGGTACTGGTGGTTTGTAGAGTACTTCCACAGTGAACTTGAAGGCTTCATAGTCTTCTAAAGGGGATAACCTTGAGGCTGCAGTGGCTAGGGAATCAGCAAGAGTATTCTTTGTTCTGGGAACAACAGTAATATTGAAGGCCTCAAAATGTTTTATTAGTCTATGAACATCTTATTGGTAATTTATCAAGTGGGGTGAATTGCAATGGATAGTATTCTTTGCTTTCCTAATGATAATTTCAGAGTCCCCAAAACCTTTCAATTCTTTAATGTTTAAGTCTATGGCTTTCTTCAGTCAATGAACTAGAGCTTCATACTTAGCAGTTTTATTGGTGCATTCAAATTCTAGTGTGCGGGATAGGAAATTTCACTTTCCCTTTGGGTCAATGAGGATACATCATGCTCCCAACCCTTCTTGTGATTTAGACCCATCAAAGTACAACATCCAAACTTGTGAGCGCCTTCTTGTGATTTAGACCCATCAAAGTACAACATCCAAACTTGTGAGCGAAATTTAGCAACTTCTTCAGGCCTAGTTATTTTCTCATATTTGTATTCCTTGTATGTTGTTTCCAACAAAGGTTCTTGATAGAAGATGCTTTCTTCTGCTGCTACAAGTAGATTCACTTGAAAATTCATTTCAAAGTTTTGATTGAGAGGTACATCAGACGAGAGAGGAGAGAAATTGTCGAAATCAGAATCGCAGGAGTAGTTTCTTAGCACAGAGAAATCTGTCGACGAGGATTCGTTGAAGGCTTCTAAATCGGTGACAGTATGTTTGAGATATCTTTCCCTATCAATTCTAATCATGTTGGTATGTCTCTTTAGTGGCAACCAGAGGTCATCCTAGTTCGTTCTAAAGTATCCATTCAATTTCTCGAACCAATCTCGACTAAGTAGCAGTTCATAAGCTTTTGGGATATCTACTACAATTATGTCAATTACTTGAACAATTTCGGGTGTGTATCCATTCTAATCATGACATCCTTAAGTTCCCCAATAAATTTTACCTGTGTTATGTCTAGTTGTATAACGTGTTTATCACTTTTGAGCTGGATTACATTCAATTTCTTGCATATTGACAATGGCATGACATTGGAGGATGCCCCTAAATCGACTAAATAAGTATGCAAGTCTCTGTTGAAGACCTCAAATGTTAAAAGGAAAGGTGGGACAAAAAGGCCTTCCTCTTTTGTCTAAAGAGCAAGTGTTCACATTTGGTTTGTTCTTTAAATCTGTGGGAGATGGGACCTCACCTAG
>CBVK0101372694.1:1273-19319 GCA_900067695.1 Picea abies | reverse complement strand
GCTCTTCCGATCTCACCCGAGGCAAATTACATTGAATGAAAAATCTAGTCTGAATCGGATCGAGATCAGCCTACAACTAGCCATTAAAGGCGACTCTAACTACTTCCTATACAAAGGCATCAACTCGGCTCTTCCAGCCTTACAACATTTAATTTCTTTTAATTACATTGAATTTTTAAAATGAGAGGGCTGGCGCCTCTCCCCTTCTTAAATGTGCACTAATGTGTTGAATAGTTGGCGCTTTGCTGAGGTGGAGCGATGCTCCTACATCATACTCCACTTCTAGGAAAATCAAGAGATCCTGCTCGTGGATCCCTCTGCTCCATTATTGAAATCCCCCTGGATCCCAAAATCTCCATTAGAGTTGTCCTCCTGCTCCTCTTACATGTTGCTGCTGCTTCCCTGCTGCTATTGCAGGATTTCTTCTGCTTAGCTTCTCCTTGTTGATCTCCTGTGTTTATCTCGACATCAACCTTCTTATCTCCAATACTACCTCCTCCAGCTGTTCTGCTAGCTGGCTCCTTCTTTACAGACTACTCTGTTGCATCTCCTCATGCTGATCAAAGGGCAGATCAACTCGATTGCCCATGCTAGCATCATCTCCCGTGGCCTTGACTTGCCACTTCCCTGTAGACTCAGATTCTACATTCTCCTCACTAAACTTTTGTTCAACTATATCCTATGACAGATTGACTTCTGTCAGCTCACCTGTTAGTACAACTCCAACTTCCTCCAATTTCTCCTTAGGCTGGTATGCTCCTTCTCTTTGCATGACTACACCCTGGTAGTCCTTCTCTGGTTCTGGATTGTTCAACCAATCCTCCAACATCTCCAAGTCCATCTCCCACTGAGTGAGCAACTCAACTGCATGCTCCTCTTTTTTTACTAGGGAAAACATCAATGTCTACTCCTCCTCCTCCTCCTCTATGACAGTCACAACTGGCTGTCCTTTCTCTTCTATTACACCTAAACATTGTGCACTGGCCTCTGTTGGGCTAATTGGCAGGAATATCTGAATTCCCCCAATGATCAGAATGCTCCTCTAATCCTCCTCCATCAACACTCCTTGCTGATCTAAACTCTTCTTTGAGCTCATGATACTTTCAGACAATCTCTCTTCATCTCCCTTGCCCAGCTGGCAATATGGGATTCCACTTCTACCCTTCTGGCAGTCTATGAGATCAACTGATCTCATGTCATTGCCCACCCAACAATCTGAATTTTCATCACTTTCCTCTTGGTAGTTCATGAGATCCTCTATTGAGCTCATCTCATTTCCCACTTGGCAATTTGAAAATTCATCTATGCCCTCCTAGTAGTCTATGAGATCAACTGATGATCTCTTTTCCTCCTCATCACTAAGACTGTCTCCGCTCTCGGGTTCACAAATGTAAACCACTTTCTCTATGTCACTGGGGGTTTCAACTTCCCTCAGCCACCTCCTCAACTGTTGTTGTTGTCTTCTAGCCAAAAAATTTTGGACATACCATTTTGCTCTCTGCTTCATTGGCCATTCATACCTCCAATGTACTTAGGAATCTTGCTGCATCCTCAGGGTTAGCCTCTCCATTTTTTCTCTAATCTCCTCGAGATCTTTATCCATCTCTTCTTTACTTTTCTGCTGGTAGTATCTTTCTCGACCTCTCCTATGGGCTTCAATAGCCATTTTCACCTCTGCTTGCCCTCCTGGAAAGTCTGTGGATTACCCTGCAACTGAGAGCACCTCCAACTTCTTCTGCAACCCACCTAGCTGTCTACTTGACTGTTGCAAACGTGCAACAATCCCTCACACAGAGCATCAATACTTTGTCTCCTCCTTCACCTTCTATCTACAGATGAAAATTTAAGCTTCTGATACCATCTAATGGTACCAGACTATCTTCTTTGTCTCCTCCTTCCTATAGAAATAAAATTTGTGGCTCTGATACCACTTGATGGTATCAGACAAAACCTTTTCCTAGGCTATGATACCACTTGATGCAACACCCCTTCTCTCCTAGGGGTTGCTTGACCTCCCGGTCCAGGATTGTTCAAATACCTGAGCTGGATCAACTCTTCAAGACTTTGCTAGCTCCCAAATCAATTCTACATAGGCCCCTTTCTCACCTCAGGCATAGGTCATATGAAACTCACGGTCGCTTTTTCTTAGCGCTCTTTAAAATTTTAAAACTGACAGGCACTATCTCCTTCTGCTAGGCCCCTCTCCTCATATGACCTCGGGCTATGACCCAGGGCTAAACCCTAAGGCGCTTCAGAACTTCAGTCTTCGATCTTTTTCATAGCAACAAACTCCCTTTCCCCCGAACTCTGAACCGACGAACTTACCCGGGCAAGATCTACGGCTCACGCTCCTCTAGCATCTAACGACTGTGATTTCTTCGGTATTTCTGGCTTCAACACTTTTGAACGCACCTGACCACTTTTTCCCCGAACTCCGAATCGATGAAATCACTTGGACCAGATCTATGGTCCACGCTCTCCTAATAGCCGACGACTGTGATCTACTTCGGGGCTTTGACGTTCAGGAGTTTTCGTTCCTCCTACCTCTGTTCCTCCCGAATAGCGAACCAGCAAAGTGATGATCGAACACCACGTGTCCTGTTGCAATGGACGACCAGGATTGCTTTGACTCTTGAATCTTCGAGAATTCTCTGCCCAGACTTACCTCTGTCCTTCTAGAGTGCTATTCCTCTAGATCTGATGCCACGCATCCCCTGGAAATCAACAACCAGGATCTATTTCACAACTTCAGGCTTCGGGATTTTTGCACACTCCTCTCCCACTTTTCTCCGAAGTGCTCTTCTTCCGAAGCACATGGATCTTCACCACGTGTCCCTTCCAGATCCCACGGTCTTGATTTCTTCACCCTTCGCGACTTCGACAATTTTGCTTCTACTCCATGCAGATCTCCCGGAGCTTCTGATCTTTCACCACCTATCCCTCCGAATGAATGACGGTTCCGATTCACTTTAGAACTTTGGGACTTCGGCGAGTCCTCACTCCTTGCACATAAAAAGGGTTAAAGTCTCGTGCACTTACCTGGATCCAACAACTTTTGATCCTTCGTGCCCAGATCCAATGGCTGGGATCTGCTCTCCTCCTATCTGGATGTAGGATTCAATGGTCCAGATCTATTCTTGCAGCTCGATCCAACAGTTGTTGTCGCTCTTCCTCCTGATTTTCTACTTTCTCCCGAATTGGAAGAATTTACGATAGTCAAAGCCTGTAGCCTTTGATCCTCCTGCAAGCCCAACTTCTTTGAGTCTCATTCGCGCTTCTAAAAATGCTATCTCTCCCGAGATTTGGGACTTGAAACAATTCCGTTGGCACATGCCTTGCGCTAACTCTCATGAGTTTTTGAACTTGAAGCAAGTTTATCTCTAACGCACACCTTACGCTCTACGTGCAAACTTGCACTGTCTTTCCAAATTGAACCTGTAAAGGTCCTTGACCTATGCTCGCTATGCAGGGTCACTATGCACACTTGAACTATCTTTCCCGAGCCTTGTAGTTGCTTGTCTTTCCAAGGGACTCGGCCCTTCTGCTTCCCTTAAAAGGATTTTTGCACCCTCCTGACACTTAACGTTCATCCTCTTGAGCTTGTAAAGTGAAACCAATTTACCTCTGGTGCACTCCTTGTGCTTGATTGAGCCTTCAAATGGCTTTAGAATTTCAACACTTTGTCTAAGTGTTGGCCTAGTGCACTCCTTGGCTAGGTCTTCCTCCTGAATCTTGATCTCTTTCAGGTTTACCAACGCACTCCTTGCGTTCTCTCAATGCATACCTTGCAGAGTTTCTTCCCCCCAGAGTGTTCAACAACTCTCGTTCCTTCAACTTATCCAACACTTCATAATGTGTTGGTCCTGTGCACTCTTTGCACCTACTAAAAGCACTCCTTGCTGAGCTTATAGAGTGTTCAGTAACTCTGTGGGTGTCTTCTCCTTGACACTCTTCTCACAAAAATCGAAGTAGATTTCTCTTGTGCACACTTGCACCTGCTCAATACCCACCTGGAAGAGCTCTACAGAGTGTTCAACAACTCTGTCTTTTGTGCCTTCTCCTACACAAACTTCCTCCTCTAAGGTATTCAGTACCTTGAGGCTCCTCTCTGAGTCTGTATATGTTCTAGTGTGCCCACCCGACATGTTCTCCTCTGAACTTGAAGCATAGTTCAGATACACACTGCTTGCATTGGCTCACAGAGTTTCCAATACTCTGTCATGCACTCCTTGCATTTAGCCTAAAAGAACCCATAATAATTGAACAAACTCACAAATATAGAGAAGTCTATCTTCCTCTTGCAGATGAAACCTATCTCATGTATCTACAACATACATTCATAAATACACACAAATAATCATTCATAAAACACATAAACACACAAAAAAATCATAAGCAGGAAAAACTGCTCTTTGTATTAATATGAATGTTTGTTTACAATGTGTACAAAATCTTAGACTGCAAAAGAGTCTCAACTCTCTCCTCTCCTTGGCTTACAATGATTTACAATCAACCTTCAACAACCTTCACTGGGCATACGCTACAATGATTTATACAAGAGGGGCTCATCGAGCTTTCCCTCCAACTTCACTTAGTAGTGTCTAATCACCATTACAACGCCTATCTACTGAGGTAGATTACATTGAATGAAAATTCTAGTCTGAATCGGATCTAGATTAGCGTACAGCTAGCCATTAAAGGCGACTCTAACTATTTCTTGTACAAAGGCATCAACTCGGCTCTTCCAACCTTACAACATTTAATTTCTTTCAATTACATTGAATTTTTAAAATGAGAGGGCCGGGGCCTCTCCCCTTCTTCAATGCACACTAATGTGCTGAATAGCTTGCACTTTTCTGAGTTGGAGCGATGCTCCTGCATCACTAATAAAATAGGAGATCCACATGGAGAGGAGCTTGGTATGATGATTTTTTTATCGAGAAACTGCTGAACTTGCTTCTTAATCTCTACATTCTTGATCATTGATGATCTATACATTCCAATGTTCAGAAGCGGAGCATCCTGTTGTAAATGTATTTCATGTTCAACCTCCCTTTTAGGAAGAAACCTTGTAGGTTCCTGAAATAACTCATCATAGTTAGATATGATGTTGCCATATCCTGTTTATGATCTAGATCACAACATGTTAAAACATCGATTATATCTTCTTCTTTTTATTTCACTATCATGAGAACAAAATATTTACTTGCGCTCACGAGTCTCTTCATTTACCCTATGCTTACTAAAGAAACAATAGTTTTGATACGGTGATATTTGAAAATATATTCAACCCCATCCTCGAAAAGACGCTATTTATTTTCTTCTCGGTAGAATACAACCTTCTTGTGAAATAAATATGGACTTCCCAAGACAATGCCACAAATGTCAATAGGTACAACATCTAACTAAACCTTGTCAAAGAACTTAGTTGTAATTGAAAACCTGATCTTACACTATTTCATCACTTGCAACTTAGCATCTTCACACACCCATCCTGATGGATATGGCTTCTTATGAATTGTCATCTTTAAACCCAACTTCTTAACAATCGCTTCAGATATTAGGTTAACTTGAAATCCACTGTCAAATAAAGTATCTGCCTTGGTATGCTTGACCATAACTTTGACATGAAAAAGCTCACTTCTCTTCTTTTGATCAATATCACTTTCCAATTCGGTGGATTGAACTAAAGAACTTGAATTGATAGTTGATATACCTTTGCTTCATATGGCCATGATCTTAGATTCATACTCAAAATCTGACCCTAGATCTTGATGAGTTGATGCAACAATCGTTTGCTTCTCTTTTTCCTTGAATTTCTTCGGTCGTAATTCTAGATGCAACTTCCAACACTGTGATTCCTCAAGTCCCTTTTTTTTACAATGGGAACAGGTAGGTCTTCCCTCAATTTGCTTCATTTTGGTTGATTTCTTACTCTTCCATTTACCTTTCGATTTCTTCTCGAATTTAAATGGCTTCTTATCTTCGCTCATATGCTTACCCTTACTAGCTTCTAGATGTGTAGCTTGTACTGACGCGTTATCATTGTTAGTAGGGATACACAAAAGAATAGTGTGACGAAGATATGAGTGCATTCCACCCATATACTTTGGAAGAGGTTCATGAGTATGCAAGGGAATCCCTAATGATAATGCCTTCTTTTTGAATTCTTGTGTATATGCCTGAATATTCTGGCCTTTACTATGTCTTATATGCTGCCATTCGATCATTGTCACTTGCGTATGTGCTAATGGATATAATTGTTTTATTATGGCCTTAGAAAACTTATCCCAGGAAGAGATTACTTTTCCCTTTTGGAAAATATCAAATTGTATCTTACTCTCCCACCATATTAAGGCGGTGCCACTTAGTCGAAGAGCAACTAACTATATCTTTGCAGCCTCGTCCATAATCTTTTGAACCCTGCAATATACTTCTATTTGCTCGATCCAGTTGTCCAATTTCTCAACATTCAATTCTCCATCATAGGTCAGTGATTCGAACTTTACATCCAATTTTAATAATGGAATATTGTGGTCAGATTTCTTTTGATGAGAAGAATGTTCACTGGCTTTAGAAGAAGATGATGTTGATGAGGATGACGAAGGGGGCTCTGAAGGTCCACCATCTTCACCTCCTCCTTCTCCTCTTGCTGAAGATTCTTCACTTACATGATTTTTAATTCTTCATTCTAACTCATCTATTATTTATTTCAATGATTGAAGCGTAGCTCCGATCTCATCATGGCTCATGGGATGATCTTCTTCTTCTCCTTTTTCAGAAGCCATCTTATATCTTCGAAATATATCGAACTTATAACTTGCAAGTTTTCCTTTACCAAGTTTGAGTTTGGTTCTTGTAACCATTCACTTGCAAACACTTGTCAAACCCAACTCTGATACCAACTTGATCCGAATAATCCTTAGATGCTTATTAATATTTTAATATATAAGAAACATCTACTTTATAGTCAAAATAAAATGATCACTTGACTGTATGTAAATTACATGTGAAGTACTTATCTAACCAAATCCACTTTAATGATAAAATGACTTGCAAATAATTGAGCACAATAGAACAACAATAATGAAAATCACATACACAAGTTTGATAATGGAGTTCACCCAATTTGGGCTACTTCTTCGGGTTTGCTTCCAATAGAGACCTTCTTTATTAATACTCAAATGCTTGTGTTTTACAATGACCTTTTTACATGTTGCTCAGATCTAGGAACATAGTGCACCATTGGATTCCTTGTGAAAAATCGTGAAAAATGAGTATAAAGTTCTATAAATTCCATTAAGGGACCTGTCGATACACTTTACGGTGTAGCCTTAAAACTTATGCACCCTTGGGAAAGAATTACGAGACTCAACTCTACATAAAATAATGTGTATAATCCTCGGTCCGCACACCCATTAAATAGGGCATGTACCCTTAATGACCCTCCAGATTCCACGTGACCCCTTAACTATTATTTAGGGTGTAGTTTTAACCAACTAGACTTGGCAGACTATTGGTTAGCGAAGTTTTTTAGGTCATTGGCATAGTTGGCGGGTCGGGAGTTCTATTCTCACCGTCCACACGTTGTTTTTGTTATAACTATATATATGTTATATATAGCCCGAAGTCTGGTGTTATATTGTTCCAACTATGTGTAACCTTCACGCGAAATATATTGTGGTCATATTGTATGTAATATACTAAGGGCTAAGGGTCGAGGGCTTAGGCCCTCTGCTCTTTTAGCCACCAAATGAACCTTTATTTAAATTCAAATATAACCGCTTCCACATTAGGTTAAGAACCAATTGTATGGTGTATTGGTAACATAGGTTTGGGAGGGTCTTTGGGAGGTTGTGGGTTCGACCCCCATCGACTTCCATAGTATTTTGGTAAACACTAATCAATATTGGCCAATGGGAGGCTGCCATGTGGTAGCCTCTCATTGGCTATCCCTTGCCACTTGTCAACATATGATTCGACCACTTGGATTGCACCTTGCCCAGTCAGTTGCTAACAAATCATGTGACACATCACATGCTATGTTTCCTATACGACAATGTGCCACATGTCGCCCTTGCAGTGGTGACACAAATCACCCTTTTACCCATGTGGATTTTGACCTGGTTTGACTAAAACTTTGACCACTCATAAATTTTGTATATGAACTCAGTTCGAGGTGAAATTTGCGTCATTGGAAATCTATCACCGAGCTCTACGCATTGATGGTGTTTTCAAGAGAATTTGGGATGATCAAATTTTGAGCATTTCTGAACCATTCTAGACCTCTGTGGACATTCCAGATCCTCCAGGACCTTTGTGAGCATTTCTGGATCCTCCTGGGTCAATGATCCAATGTACAAATGCAGATAATTTAGACATGGCACGTCGTAGGTCTTGGGGGAAGTCATGGTTCACACAACCATGCATGAGCAAATGATAATGACACTATAAAATAGACACACACATCTTTAATTTCCATTAAACTACGAGTGCATAATATATTTATACCTACACTATAAAAGAAGAATCACACATTTGACTTACATAACCTTAGAAGGTTTAGATGGACATGTTGACCCATATAAATAAGGTGCCTTCACGCCCAATAGAACATCCTTCACCATATAAATATCATCTTCCTTCAAAATCCATGGGACATCACCTTATTTCAAAGACCAAAAGGGACCAACCTCTCCTCTACTTTCTTTTCTTGGCCAATGTCTCTTTTTAGTATTTGAAGAAATAAGATCTCTCCTAACAACCAATGTGTCTCTTTTATTCAATGATATGTGCCTCCACAAAGAAGATGAAACATTTTTGAATATATACATGGGATCTTGTAAGTGAGCAATCTTAAGATGCTCCCAATATGGAAGCTCATAAAATACAAATTTACTTTTCATCCCAATGGAAAATTTCTCAATGTAGGTGTAAAAAAATTTAGCATCATCGAACATAGGTTGCCCGTTTGAATAAAACAATTATGTCATTTACTTTTCCTTCTCCGTGTCATATGTCCTAATCCAATATGTTGGTGTGATTGTTCCAGGTCTCTAGGTTCTCTCTAGTTTACCATTGAAAGTAGATGCAACTCTTCTATAGGGGTGGTCTTTTGGGAGGAATATCCTCGAGCAGTTGTACACCAACTTTCGTAGGTGGTTGGACCACTTAACCTTTATAGAAGGTCCACAACATTTACATCCCTGATACCCTTTTGTTACAATACATGTGATGTTATTGTATACATAGCACGTTAATGTCAAAAATATAGTTGCACAAAATCAAGTATGCCAAACAACATTACAGATATAAACAAATCAATCAACATGCTTACCAGAGCAAACTCATAATCATGGATAATCATGCTTGGTGTACGCACATATTCCATGCAACGTAAACGACCTCTCCATTGGGATGGGCCTTGATACATCATATACATGTATCCCTTCCCAAAATTTCTTAAACTCGTCGATCAATGGTTGGAGGTAGGCATCCACTCTCTTCACTTGTCTTCTACCCGGGACTATAAGAGCCAACATAAGATGCTCATTGTTATTGATCATCACCACTAGCCAAACATAATAGTTAGTGTTTTGGAGTGAATACATGATCAGGGGATCAAATTTTGCTCAATTTTCAAAGTGCTCAGAATGCGACGAAAACAGTGCCATTGCGTCCGTCTCATCTTCCTGATTCCAACGGTATATTTACTTTCTCAAATGGAGTCCGTATGGAGAAGATATCGCGATCTGTTCGCCAAGCCAAACAAGCAAAAAGTTAGATGCTGACTGTACCTGTCTGTACAGTCCGTACGGTCTGACGTGGCAGGTCCCTACAGACCGTACGGTGATGATGTGGCACGTATTGATTGGTGGATTGTTGGCGAGTCGGGTGTTGACATGTGTCCGGTTGGTGGCAAATAATAGGAGGACACGTGGCCCAATCCATGGGCACCACGTGTCCCCCCCATTGTTTGATTTATATTGTTATATAAAATGTAATGGGAGTCCGCGGGGTTCGACCTCGGGACCTCCCCCACTATGTAAACCTTTATATAATCGTCCGACCAATGCACCCATGACATGTGACTTAACATGTAACCAAACGCATATGTTATAAAGTCGTATCAATGTATGAATGGGCGGGGGTCGGGCCGGGGCTTAGCCCCGGCACGTGGTTGTTTGAAATGTTATGTGACCATGTCATAGAGCCCGACGAATGGTGCGGGAATATTACCATAGTTTGCATATTGTATTATATATATCATATATATCGTTGTGTATAAGCGCGGGGTTGAAACATAACCCATGGGTTTTTGTTATATGACCAATGGTATAACATGCGCGTGAGTTCCAACGGTTATGGCGGTTTAACCACTTTTATCAACGCGCGAGGTCATATGCTCTCATACGCCCAGGTGCCGAGGCGGTTAGGGGCTGACGCGCCCTTAACCGTCCTACGGTTTGCACTGTTGGCGCAGTTGCACCTGGTGCCAGGTTTATACGCTTTAAATTACGTGTGAGCCAGGTTCATTCAAGGGGGGTGCAAATTGTAGAACCAGAGACAGCAAGCTTGAAGAGGGAGACTTCCAGGAGGCCTAACTTCTTCATTTTTCGACTGATTGAGGTGCCGAAAGAGCCCAGACAGGGGTTTTGGGACGCTGGGAAGCCATTGGAGCAGTCGGTTTGTCATTTTGAGCATTGTAAGACATGTTTTTGAGCACTTTTTGAGCAATTAATAATAATGATCCATTGGAAGCTGGACCAAGAGATGTAGCCCATAAGAGGGGTGAACTCCTTTATCAATTGCTGTGTTTATGTGTTTATGTTCAATGTTTATGCTACTGTCTATGTGTAATTTGCATAAGTAATCCTTAATTTATGTGTTGCAAACTGATCCATTTGCTTTAAACACATGACATTTCACTTGCAATAATTATTCAAGTTTTTCAAGTCTTCTTCATTTTTAGATCAATACAAGTGATCTCCGTCCATGGCTATGCTCAATCATAAGCTCCATACTTCATCCTTGAATTTATCGAGCCATGTATTGATCTGAAAATTAACTTAATCTAAATTTCAAGATCTTTAACCATTATTTGCATCTGAATTTTTAACTGTTAACCACCTTTGTAATGCAAGATTAAAGAACATCCATCAAGCACATGAGCACCTCAACATGTAAGCAAACCATCCATGAACAATAATTGGTAACGAAGTTCACCAGACCCCCTGGCTACGTCTCCGTGCCACTTTCCAAATGGGAAGGCTGATAGATTAAGTATTCAAATGCTTACAAAGTGAATTTTGAATTCTGTCAGTCATATACAGTAACAATCTTCAACAATAGCTGCAAGATGAAATTCTGAGACTTTAAAGTATGAACATGAATACCTTTTTGTGTATCCGAAATATTTTGTGAGCACTTTTCTATATGGATGCCTGAATGCAAAAACTGAAGCTGAATCTGGAATCCTTGCGAAAAATTGAGACTTTTGAGTATAAACTCGATATATTTCAGAACTGGACTCAGAGTGCCCTTCTTGGCACAATTCCCAAAATCTGTCTCTGATCTGTACAGTCCGTACTGCCTCAGGATGCGTGCAAATCCAAAACCACCTCGGTTTGCATGCAAATCTACCTCGGGATGCATGCAAAACCACCTCAGTCCATGTGAAAAACCACCTTGGTCACTGTGCAAAACCACCTCGGTCACTGTGCTAGTCTTTGTCTGTAAAAACTCCCCCTCGGGATCTATGCCCACGCTCAGTTTAAATAAGGGAAAAACAATGGTTTAAGGAGGCGTGATCCATGGGCCACGCGCCCTCCAAAATCCCCCAAATCTCGGGTTAAAAGGGGGACGCCCCACCCCATGCCACGTCTTGTGGCGGTGGCCCGTTGGTTAGACACGTTGGGTTGGGAAGCGGAAGTCCCGGGGTCAAACCCGTGGGCTTCTCCCCTCCTACCGTATATTGTATAACCGCTTGTATTTTGGGCTTTGGATTAACATGTGGCTTGGTGCGTTGATATGGTTGATTTAACATATGGTTTGGCGCATTTATATGGTTGAACTTTGGTGTGTTATAACATATGGCATAGTTTGTGGAGGCATATGGTACGTGATATTTGGCATATGGCATGGTTTATAATAACATTTTGATACTAAGGGAGGCCTTGGTGTTGGCAAGGTCAAGGGATAAGCCCTTGACCACCCCCTTTTACCCAACCATGGGGTCATGGTGGCCTTTTCACAAGGTCTTGGGTTCAATTCCCATAGCCCCAAATTACATTTTTTATAACCATTTCCAACCATTTAACCATCTTTGCCGAAACTTCAACTGATGACATCTTCGTCATCTGGAGGCCGTTTTTCCCGAAACGAACATCACCGGAAAGCTGCTGACGAGATCTTCCACTTTGTAAGCTTTACTTTGCATTTTTAATACTTTAACTCTATCAAATTTTGAGATGATCCACCTGGATCAAACCTTCCCACTGGAAAGCTTTTTGGCCACAAAAAGTATGAAATAATTCAGAAAATAAGTGAGGGTATAATTCCCTCACTCTTCCGGTCTCTAACCACCTTGCTTTGCTTAGATGCATTCCTTTTAACCTCACACGAAGAAACTCCATGTCTCCTCTTCGTTAAGATCTGACCTTCTTGTCCAGTATTACATCTTCTTGAAGTTCATTAAGATACTCAGGAGCAAACTCGTCCACAGAAGGTACTTGAACCTGTACATCTTGGTTTATAATCATAGGTGGCTCATACAATTTCAAGTTTTCCACATTAACAACTGAATACATTTGCATATAAGGAGGCAATTCTAACCGAAAAGCATTATTACCGACTTTGTCCAAAATTGTAAAGGGTCCATACCTGATAGGTTTCAACTTTCTACCTTCACTTTGAAGTCGATCTTTGCTGATATGAAGCCATACTTGATCACCAATCTGAAAATGATGATCTATGCGATGCTTGTCATGCCTTTTTTTGTATTTGGTCTGACTTGATTCCAACTGTTCCTGCACTGCTCGATGAATTACCTAAATCTGTTGAATAAACCTTCGAGCTTTATCTGCATCAACCTGTTCACGTTCCACTGTATCTTTCCCAAAAATGAAGTCTAAAGGAGACTTTGGCAAGTACCCAAAACATGTCTCAAAGGGAGACTTTTGAGTAGAAGAGTGTATAGCTCTGTTGTAAGCATGTTGTACATAATGCAATTGTTCATCCCAAAGCTTGGGATGCTTAGCACAATACCCTCAAAGAAGATGTACCATAGTCCGGTTGACCACTTCAGTTTGACCATCGATTTGTGGATGAAATGCTGTGCTTTTCTTCAGCTTTGTGTCCATAAGTTCCCATAAATATGACCAAAATTTCCCAAGAAAACGAGAATCCCGATCAGAAATAATAGAAGTAGGAAGTCCAAAATGGACCCATACATTTTGAAAGAACAAATGAACAATCATCTCAGTTGTGATCTGCTTTTTACAAGGCATGAGTATACACATTTTACTGAATCGATCCACAACAACATACAGATAGTCATGTCCTTTTCTAGACATTGGTAAACCTCCTACAAAATCCATTGAAACACTTTCTCATGGACGAGAAGGGACTGGAAGTGGAGTGTATAAGCCTAACTTTTTGTTACTTGGTTTGCTTGTTGCACACATGACACAACCTTTTACATATTTGGACACTGTTTCATTCATTCGAGGCCAATAACAGAATTTTTGTAATTGTGCTACGGTTTTACCTACTCCAAAATGCCCTGAAATGAGAGAAGTGTGAGCTTCTCTTATCACATGCACTCTTTCACTTTGTGGAATACAAATTTTACCAAGATGATACAACAACTTGTCATTGATATGATAATTCAATTCTTCATTCTGATAACCATGCCTTAATGATTCATAAACTTCTTTGAAACATTTGTTGGAGGTCTAGATAACATATCTGCAACTTTGTTCTGAATTCCTTTCTTATACTTAATAACCAAATGAAATTGTTGTAAAAAACCCATCCATCTGAAATGCCTTGATTGTTGTAGCTTAGTTTGTGATTGTAAATATTGTAGTGGTTGATGATCAGTATGTATGATTGTTTCTTTACCCATTAGGTAATGTTTCCACTTTTTAACACTTTGTACTAATGCATACAACTCTTTGTCATAGGTTGGATAGTTGATTATTGTTTTAGAGAAAGTTTCTGAATGATAGCATATTGGTTTTTTATGTTGCATTAAGACTGCCCCCATTGCATAACCACTAGCATCAGTTTCTATCTCAAATGGTTGTTGTAGATCCGGCAGTGCAAGTACTGGAGCTGTGTTGATCTTTTCTTTTAGTGTGTCGAAGGCTTTCTGTGCCTTGCCTTCCCACTAAAAGACTTTGTTCATACCTGTCAAAACATGTAAGGGAGAAGCTATGAAGGAGAAGTTCACAATGAACTTCCTCCAATATTGGGTTGCTCTGAAAAAACTTCTTACATCTGTTACATTATTTGGCTTAGGCCAATTTACAATGACCTCAACTTTAGAGAGATCAATCTTCAATTCACCTCCCCCTACAATGTAACCTAGATATACTAAAGATGTCTTTCCAAATTCACATTTAGACATCTTTAAATACAATTTTTCCCTTACAAGTACATCCAATACCTGTTTAACATGCTTGACATGCTCTTCCAAGTTCGACTGAAAATCAGAATATCATCTAAGTAGAGTATGACAAAATCATCAATGAAGGGTCTAAACACATCATTCATCACCCTCATAAATGTCGCGGGTGCATTACAAAGCTCGAATGGCATTACCACCCATTCATACAATCCTTGTTTGGTTTTAAAAGCTGATTTCCAAATATCATTGTCATGAATACGGATTTGATGATAGCCACTTCTTAAGTCTAACTTAGTGAAAAAGATTGCATTCTTTAACTGATCTAAAAGATCATCAATTCGAGGAAGAGGATACCTGTTCTTTATTGTGATTTTGTTCAGTGCCCTGTAATCAACACACATATGCCATGTGCCATCTTTCTTTGGCACCAAAACAATTGGTGAACCACACGGAGAGGAACTTGGTCGAATGGCCCCTCTTTCAATCAATTCCTGAGCCTGTTTCTTTATCTTTGCATTCTCAATAATAGAAGACCTATACATACCAACATTAGGAAGAGGTGCATCCTGATGCAAATGTATTTCATGTTGAATTTCCCTTTTAGGAGGTAAACCTTCAGGTTCTTGAAACAAAATATCATAATCAGATACCACCTTTATCAAATCCTTTTTAAGTTTAGGATCACAACCTTTAAAGGATTCAATTTGTTCAACATCTTTTGTTTTGACTATCATAAGCACAAAGTTCTTACTTGCATTTATTAACCTCTTCATTTGATTTGCAGAAACTAAAGAAAGATTAGTTTTCATGCGATGTGCACGAACGATATATTCAATACCATCCTTAGTGAGTTGATACCTGTTATCTTCCCTGTAAAAGATAGCCTTCCTATCATACAGATATGGACTACCCAACACAATACCACAGATATCCAATGGAACCACATCTAGATCTACCTCATCCACAAATCCAGAAGTGATGGCAAACCTATGTCTACACTGTTTTGTAACTTGTAATCATGCATTATCACATACCCATCCAAGTGGATATGGCTTAGGGTGTAACTTAGTTTCCAATTGTAATTTTTTAACAATTTCTTTTGAAATGAGGTTTGCTTGTGATCCACTATCAAAAAGAGTTTAAATTTTTGTATGCTTAGAGATAACTCTAATATGAAATAACTCACTTCTCTTTCTTTCATCAATAACAGGTTCATTTCTTGAAACAGAACAAGAAGAAATATTACCTTGGATGCTTGTAGCAATCACCTTAGTTTCATCCCCTGAGTCTGATCCCAAATCATGTTGGATTACTATTGCAGTAGTTTTTTTGTCTTCTTTATTCCAAAACTTTTCAGGCTTGAGCTCCGGATGAAGTTTCCAACATTTGGAAGCATCATGACCTTTCTTCTAGCAATGAGTACATGTAGGCTTGTCTCCTTCCCTCTTAAAAGTAGTTGTGTGCTTACTTTTCCCTTTACCTTTAAACTTATTTCTTCCCCTTTGTCTCTATGTGAGTTGCTTGAACACACACCTCATCAAGGTTAGTTGGATTAAACATCAATATCAAATGACGTAAATAACTATGCAATCCTCCTATATATTTGAGAAGAGTTTCCTGGGTGTAGAGAGGTATACCAAGTACCAATGCTCTTTTACAAAATTCTTGTGTGTATTCTTGCACACTTTGTCCCTTACCTTGCCTCAAATTCTGCCAATCCATCATAGCTTGCTGCATATACCCTAATGGATAAAATTGTTTTTTAAGTGTTGAAATGAACTCATACCAAGAGGAAACGATTTTGCCTTTTGTGGCAAGATCCTCTTGAGATCTGCTCTCCCACCAAATGAGAGCAGTCCCTCCAAGTCGGAGAGAAGCCAACTGAATTTTAACACTATCTTCAGTAAACTTTTGAATCCTACAATAAACTTCAATTTGACGGATCCAATTGTCCAATTTTTCAGCATTAAGTTCTCCATTATACATAGGTAATTCAATCTTAATATCAAGCTTTAAATGAGGCATATTAAGATCCACTTTTGTTTTCTGTTTTTCAAATGGAGAAGGAATAGAACCATCAAGAAAAGATGGAGAAGTTGGTGGGGTTTTAGGAGGTTCCTCACCACCTCCTTCTTTTTTAACTTCTCTATGAGATGGTCCACCTTGTTCACCTTTCTTTCAATCTTGATAGAGCTCTTCTACCATCGTTTGCATTCTCATGAAAGCTTTCAGAAATTCCCCTTCAGAAGGGATAGAAGAAGTTGCTTCTTCTCCTTTTGGTGAAGACATCCTTCCTCTCCTTGATCCAATCTCTAGATCAAACTCTTCAAATTCTCCTTCACTACGCTGAAGCTTGGATCTTGTTAGCATCAACTCACAAAGCAATTGTTAACCTCACTCTGATACCAACTTGATCTGAAAATTAACTTGATCTAAAATTCAAGATCTTTTAACCATTATTTGCATGTGAATTTTTAACTATTAACCACCTTTGTAATGCAAAATTAAAGAACATCCATCAAGCACATGAGCACATAAACATGTAAGCAAACCATCTATGAACAAGAATTGGTAACGGAGTTCACCAGACCCCCTGGCTACATCTCTAGGCCACTTTCCAAATGGGAAGGCCGATAGATTAAGTATTCAAATGCTTACAAAGTGACTTCTGAATTCTATTTGTCATATACAGTAACAGACTTCAACAACAGCTGCAAAATGAAATTCTGAGACTTTTAAGTATGAACATGAATACCTTTCTGTGTATCTGAAAGATTCTGTGAGCACTTTTCTGTCTGGATGCCTGAATGCAAAAACTGAAGCTGGATCTGTAATCCTTGCAAAAAACCGAGACTTTTGAGTATAAACTCGATATATTTCAGAACTGGACTCAAAATGCCTTTCTTGGCACAATTCCCAAAATTTGCCTCTAATTTGTATAGTCCGTACGGCCTCGGGATGCATGCAAATCCAGAACCACCTCGATCTGTGTGCAAAACCACCTCGGTTTACGTGCAAAACCACCCCTGTCACTATGCAAAACCACCTCAAACTACGTGCCAGTCTCTGCCTGCATCAAAACTCCCCCTCGGGATCCATGCCCATGGCTCATTTAAATAAGGAAAACAATGGTTTAAGGAGGCACGAGCCATGGGCCACGCGCCCTCCAAAATCCCCCAAATCTCAACAACTTTTTAAGATTACTTCGCCACTTCTTGCCACGTCCCATGGCGGTGGCGCGTTGGTAGATATGGTGGTTAGGGGGGTCGGAAGTCCCGGGGTCAAACCCGCGAGCTTCTCCTCCCACCGCATATGTGATATAGTATTTTAACATATGCTTTGGGCGCATTATATGGTTGGCGCATTTATCACATATGGTTTAGCGCATTATATGGTTGGCGCGTTTATCACATA
>CBVK0101372690.1:0-10558 GCA_900067695.1 Picea abies | reverse complement strand
CCGAGATCTACACTCTTTCCCTACACGACGCTCTTCCGATCTCACTCCATTCATAGATGTGGGTAAAAGGCACACAGTTACACTTCATCATGGATAGTGGTAGCCAGAAGAACCTCATCTCAACAGAGGTTGTTAAGTGACTAGCCCTGCCAACAACACTGCACCCACAACTCTACACCATTGAATGGCTCCGCCAAGGAAATGATCTCCACGTCAGCCAACAGTGTCGACTGTCATATATCATCAAGCCCTTCAAAGATAAGGTATTGTCTAATGTTGATCCTCTCGAAGTTTGTGATGTTATTTTGAGCCAACCTTATTTATGGAAACGACATGTTGTATATGATTCTAGGCCTCGTATTGTTATTATTACTTTGAACAGGAAATTGTACAGGATACCTGAGGCAGTCCCACCTAGTGTTATTTCCTTGATCTTTGCTAAGCATTGAAGGAAGGTCATCTCTCAGACAGGAAAGTTTGTCTTCTTTGTGATTATCTCTCAAAATAATTGAAAGATCATAGCCACATCCAGGGTCTCTATGGTCGACCTCTCCACACAGCAGAAGCAAGTAGATATGGTCGTGGAAGAATACTCATATATATTCTCCTCACCTACCGGGGTACCTCTACAATTCCAAGTCAAGCACCCCATCGATCTGACCCCCGGCACACTGCTTCCCAATGGACCATTCTATTGTCACTCTCTATTAGAGAATGAGTAGATCAAGCGACAGATCCAAGAAATTCTCCACAAGGGGCACATTCATCCTAGCTCATCACCTTGCAGGAGCCCAATCATGTTCGTACAGAAGAAAGATGGAACTCGACGACTCAACATTGATTACCGGGCTCTGAAATAAAATCACAGTCAGAAACCGATACCTGATTCCCCGAATTGATGACCTCCTTGATACACTCACGGAGGCCAAATACTTCAGTAAGATTGATATGAAGTCTAGATACCACCAAGTATAGATAGAATAGACAGATGTATGGAAAAATCCTTCAAGTCAAAGGAAGGCCTTTTTGAATGGTTGGTCATGCCCTTTGGTTTGACAAATGATCCATCCACTTTCATGAGGATGATGGATGATATCATGTGACCATTCACCAATAATTTTTTAGTTGTGTATCTGGATGACATTCTCATTTACAGCGACACTTGGGCCGAACGCTTGCAGCATATTCAGCAGGTTCTACACACCCTGCGGAAGCACAAGATATATGCCAACTTAGAAAAATTCTCCTTTGGCATGGACAGGGTCCATTACCTAGGCTACATAATTGATCAGCATGGAGTACATGTGGATCTAGCCAAGATCCAAATCATTTGTGACTGGCCAGCCCCAACCACACTCACTGATCTTCGGAGCTTCTTAGGCCTTGCCAATTTCTACCGCAGGTTCGTGTTGGGATTCTCCCATATTGCATGGGCCCTTAGCTAAATAACCAGGGGTGGTGGTAAGGAGAAATTTGCGTGGGGTCGTTTCCAACAATAAGAATTTGACGATTTGAAGCAGAACTTGTTCTCATCCCCAGTACTTTCACTACCATACCTACAACAACCCTTTGAGATCGAGACAGATGCTTAAGACTATGCGGTGGGTGTCGTTCTCACTCAGCACATCCACCCCATGGCCTATCATAGTGAGACACTATCATGTGTTTTTCATAAGTACTCTACTGATGAAAAAGAAATGTACTCCATTATGCAAGCCTACCACTAATGGAGACATTACATTCTTGGGAAGGAGACTGTCATCCACACTGATCATAAGCCATTGCAGTTCATGCAGACATAAGGAAAATTGCAGAATGATCACCATCAAAAGTGGTCCAAATACTTGCAGCAATTCCACCTCAAAATCAAGTATAAAACAGGAAGCACCAATCGCATCATTGATTGCCTCAGCAGACCGCCAGTCTTGGAACTCGCCACGGTGATAAACTCCTATGGCCATGAGACCTCTGGATGGCCCCAACTCTATGAGACATACCCGAACTTCGCCACCACCTACCAAATGTTGGGTGTAAACACAGTTGTTGATAATTGTCATCTTCAAGATGGGTTGTTGTTTCATCTGGGCCATATCTGTGTTCCATCAAGCGAGTGAGTGAAGCTGATCTAGGAAGCCCACTACAGTCGGGTGGCAGGACAATTCAGCATCGAAAAGACAGTGGTGATGCTACAGAAATATTTCTACTGGTTGAAACTTCGACAGGAGGTCGACAAGTATATCAGGTTCTGCATTGCTTGCGTTATTTTCAAACTGACCACTAAGAAACAGGGCCTATACACCCCTCTTCCTACCCCTAATAGGCCATGGGAATCCATCTCAATGGAATACATGTCATACCTCCCATCCACCAAGCGGGAAAATGATTGTGTTTTTGTGGTTGTTGATCACTTTTCTAAGATGGCGATTTTGGTTGCCTGCAAGAAGAACATCACAGCAGAGGCCACTTCCAAGATCTTATTTGAACGAGTCTGGGTACATTTTGGAATCCCACAAACCATTGTCTTAGATCGAAACATTCGATTTCTCAGCACATTCTGGTCGACCCTCTGGTCACTGCTAGACACCAAGCTCACCAAATCCATGGCCTTCCACCCCCAGACAGATGGCCAAACTGAGGTCATCAATCGAATGATTGTGCATATCCTTCACATGTATAATTCAACACACCCTCGCACATGGGATGAGAGCCTTCCCTATGTCCAACATAGCTACAACCGATCCCTACATCGCTCAACCAGCCATAGCCCCTTTCAGGTGGGGCTAGGATTCCAACCATTGGGTCCCATAGATGTTTCACTTCCCCTTGCGGTTGCCTCGACCGACTCATCCCCTAATCCAACTGAAGCTGACAAATCCACCTGGTTCATTGAGCAGATCCATCACATCCACCAACAAGTTTAGGATATCCTACAGAAGTCCAATGACAAGTACAAGCAGCTCCATGATCAACATCGGGTACCACATAAGTTTCAGGTGGGCGACAAAGTTTGGTTGCACTTGCAGAAAGAACACTTTACAGGACCCCATCGGAAGCTTCACCCACTCCATTATGGGTCGTACACCATCACCAAGGCCATGGGAGATAATTATTTTGAGCTCAACATTCCTCCTTTCCTTGGACTGCACCCAGTGTTCAACGTGGACCTCCTTCGCCCTTATTTCCCACCATTATTGGACACCTCAGACATAGCAGAGCAGCTGACACCAACAGAGATCAACCCCGACTACATACAACATGCATCCATCAATAATATCATGGACACACCTATCAAGGGCACTCGACAGCAAAGGATCCAGCTTTATCGAGTCGTCAAAGCAGGACAGCTCCTGCACCAAGGAAAATGGCTCACCCGGGGCCAAATTTAGCAGAAATTTCCTCATCTGATGGGGGAAATCAACACAATGGATACCATTGCTACCTAATGAGGGAGGATTAATCCAGGTGGATATTATTGGCCACCCACCTTTTCCAACTGGCTCAAAATAGTTTTCTGACAATTTTGGCAATTTACTATGTTTAGCAGTTTTAACTTTCGGGGCCATTTTGAGGGCCTAAATGAAGGTTTTTCGGGATCAAGATTCTCAAGGATATTTGAAGGCATAATTGATATCATAAAATGAATCTCCTCGATGATACATTTCTAACAGGCTATCACATGCCTAAAACAAAGATCTTATGAAAAAGTTACGACCCCATGAAGTTGATGTACTAACTTACCCAAACGGGGCCCACATGACTTTTGGCATTTCATCTCCTAGGGTTAGGTTTTTGGATGTCTAGAGTTTTTGGAATTATTTTTTATTGTAAAAATGCCTTCAGATCCTCATTGTAATCATCTTCTTGCAAATAAGTGCAACTGTCACATCTCTTCTCATAGATAAGCCGCCACCATTCCAGCAAGCTTGTTTCCTTTCCGCTGCATTTTACGGTTTCATCTTATTTCCTTATTGAATAGAAAACCAGTTTTACTGTATCTCTGTTATTTTGTGTTAAGCACCTGTTAATAATCTATAGTCACTTCGTTCTACTCATAAAATCCAAATCAGCACCATATTGTGGATGCTTTAGTTGTCTCTACATCTATCTTACAACCCTATGAAGAAATGTTTCATGACATATGCAAGATGGAAGTTGTCTTTGGGCCAACTATCCCTGATAACCTTGAACATTGGCAAGTATTTAATGATGGTGCCCAAATCCTTTTCTCCTTGCAAAGGAGTGAGGAATTCTTGAGCACTCAATTTAATTTCTTAGTTGAACCCGTGAACTTAAAAATCAAAGACTTTCCTAATGACACTCTCCCAAAGGGAGTTTTTCCTTTGGAAAATATGTTTGATAGACATGATATGTAGAAAAGAAAGAATGTTATTTCCCGATTTGATGAAGCCTTTGATTTCAATATCAGCTCAAAAAATCACCCAAGGATGGTAAAGATAGGAAAGGGAACTACCCATGTTTAAAGGGAAAATATAATAAACCTTATTTGAGAGCACAAAGACATTTTTGCTTAGACATAGGATGATATAAAGGCTTATAAGGGTGATGTTATCCAACATGCCATACCTTTCAAAGAAGGGGCCAAACTGTTTAAATATAAGCTAAGGCATATTGACCCCAATTTGGCCCCCCAAATCCAAAAATAACTCCAAAAAATGGTTGATGCGGGAATCATTACCCCCATTAGATATTCCTCTTGGATTCCCAAATTGTTTGTTGTCCAAAAGAAAGTGGAGACATTTGACTATGCATGGACTTTATAAACCTCAAACAACTATCACTTAAGAATAAGTATCCCCTCCCCAACATGAGACACTTGTTACAAAGAGTCATTGGGGCCGAGATGATGTTAATGTTGGATGGTTTTTCTAGGTACAACCAAGTCTTAGTAACAGAGGAGGGTCGAATTAACATTTCCTTTACCATGCCTTGGAGAAGATTTATGTATTTAAGAATACCCTTTGGTCTCATGAATGTTGGATCCACCTTCCAATGAGAAATGGATTTTTCCTTTAGGAACCTAATAGGGAAAATCATAGAGATATACCAAGATGATTTAATGGTTGTTTCTAAGAAAATAAATGCACATGTTTTGCGCCTTAGGAACATATTTGAGCGATGTAGGAAGTATGGTATTTATCTTAATCCCAAGAAGTCGATATTTTGTATTGACAAAGGGAATTTATTAGGCCATGTGGTTTATGAAGAAGGTATCTCTCGATATAGAAATATTCAAATCCATTAAGAAAATCCCTCCCCTGACTAGCAAGAAGTCCTTGCAATCATTCTTTGGTAAGATCAACTTTATAAGAAGATTTATCCCAAATTTTGTCGAAAATGTCAAGCCAATGAATGCCTTACTAAAGAAAGATGTTTTAATCAGATGGTATGATGACAACATAAGATCCTTTCAATATATTAAGGAATATATCACTATGTTTCCTATCCTCGTCAGCCCTGATTATTTCCAAGACTTTATAATTTTCGCACATTTTCTTCCCAAGACACTATTGTTGGAGTATTATTACAAAAGAGTAAGGATGATTATGAGAGATCAATTTCCTTCATGAGAAATACCCTTAGAGATGTTGAAATAAAGTATTCAATCATTGAGAAGCAAGCTTATGCTCTTTTCAAGTCTTTAAAACACTTTAGAAGTTATGTTGGTTATAACAAGAACAAAGCATATGTGTCATACCTTGATATCAAGGATGTCCTCTCTCAGCAAGATTGCCTTGGAACTAGGGGAAAGTGGGTGTCAAATATTAAAGAGTATGACTTAGAGATTAATCCCTCTAATATAATTAAAGGACAAGGTTTGGCCAAGATGTTAACTGAGAGTAATGAGGAAGCCATTAAAATGGGAGAAAATTAACAAGTCAATGTAGTTGTGAGCAAGTGAGAACATGAAAAATGCTATTCTGACATCATCTACTACTTGAAGAACCTTGCATTCCTTGACCACTTGGTTGATCATAAGAGAATATTCTTGACACTAAAAGACATGAAGTATTGTTTGACTCAAGATGGTCTGGGATGGAAGAACCTTGATGGATTTATACTTAGGTTTGTGAACAAGGATGAAGTTGATATGTTGATCAAGGAAATCAAATATGGGCATTGTGGCAGCAATTTTGTTGCTTGCAATACCACCCATGAGATCTTGAGAGATGGTTATTATTGGCCAACTTTGTTTACTGATAGTCATCAATATGTTAGGGCTTGCCAGCCTTGTCAATTTTTTTCAAGAAAACAACTATTTTCTACCTTTCCTTTGAAGTCAGACGTTGTTGAGGCACCTTTCCAACAATGGGGTTTAGAATTCATTGATGATTTTAAGGATAACTCCAGCATTGGACATCATTTGGTAGTGATTGCTATGAACTAAAATCATTCACTAGGTAAGTAGAAGCCATTTCAACTAAAAAGGAAACCGAGAAAGTTGTGATGATTTTTCTTGAAAATAGAATAATAACAAAGTTCAAAGCCCCTACCAAGATTACCACCGATAACACAAAGGCATTCAACTCTCTAGCATTATTAAATTTATGCTTCAAGTATGGGATTTTTTCATCTCACTCATCCAATTATTATCCCCAAGGAAACAGATTGGAAAAATCTAGTAACAAGAATCTGATGAATATTGTCAAGAAGATTGTAGGAGAAAACAAAAGTCTTGAGATATTAAGGTTGAATATGTGTTATGGGCAGATCATATCACTATTAATACTTCCACAAGACTAACTCCATTTGAGCTAGCATATGGATTGGAATCCAAACTATTGATCAACCTCCAAATCTCTACCCTTAGTTTGTGCAATAGTATATGACCAATAAGGAGGCATTATAGGGAAGGATTAACCAACTTGTAAAAATGGATGAGTCTAGGAGGATTTTTTGTCTCACTCATCCAATTATTATCCCCAAGGAAATGTATAGCACAAATCTAGTAACAAGAATCTGATGAATATTATCAAGAAGATTATAGGAGAAAAAGAGAAGTCTTGGGATAGTAAGGTCAAATGTGTGTTATGGGAAGATTGTATCAGTACTAAGACTTCCAAAGGACTAACCCCATTTGAGCTAGCAGATGGATTGGAAGCCAAATTGTTGATAAACCTATAGATCCCTACACTCAATTTGTGCAATAGTATATGACCAATAAGGAGGAATTATAGGGAAGGATTGACCAACTTGTAGACATGGATGAGTCTAGGAGGAATTATTTGGATCAAATGGAAAAGAACCGAGATATTATTAAAGGGACATTGTTGGAATCCAATTCACATTTTTCCACTGTCTTATAAGCTGCCTACACCAGTGTTTTTCAAACCTTAATTTTTCGTCGCAATTCTCAAATAAACAACACTTTTATTTTTGCGATATTTGCACACTTGCCTTCATTTTCGTTTTCACGACTGTAAGCGTGAAAGCCTGGTCTTACGAAGTCGCATTAAAATCATTATCATTCTTGTCGATATGCCTATTGCGCTTACATTTTACTTAGCATTATACAGTTGGCAAGACCTTTTGATCTGTACTCATTTGACATTCTTGGATTGATTGTGTGATTTTGTTTCATTGAGATTATGATACATTGGGGATTGTGTTTACATGATATTTGATCAATCCACTTGGCACATTGGTATACATAAAATGCATTGGCACATTGGTTAAACTCTTGGTATGAATTTTTCTATATAACGCATGTCACATAGTCAAAACATTGGTATTGATTTCGATTTATTTGTTTGGTTTTGAGACTATAGCTATTGCTTGCACGAATGGTTTATCCACTTACCAAAGGTTTTCATTGATTGAAATGGCATAGTTGTAACACTTATGTGTTGTGATTTGAATAGTTGAAAGCGTCGGCGGTTGTACCATTGGTAATGACTATTCTGCATGGCCAACAAATAGCTCCACCACCTTCGCACGATGTCATTAATGCCTCCCCTTATCACTGTTTCACCTCTACTAGCATCGGTAATCCCTTGAGTGTTCTGCTCCTGTGTGCGTTGCGTTTCAAACCCTGGCTCATTCACATCACTTACCGTGAACCTTGTTTATGGCACCAGTGGTGCGAATTGAGCCGAATGGTATTCAAGCCTTGCCACTGTTCGACAACGCTCGGAAAGACTTAGAGGATAGTGGTTGGCTCACATTTGTACAGCGGTTTGAGGGCTTTAATCTATTTGTTGCACAGCAGTTTGCCCTGACTTTTGATGGGTGTAGGGCCAAAGTAGGTGACATTCATCTTGAGTTGAATGAAGAGTTCATTAGCTCTGCTACAGGGTTAGCATCCACGGGCCAGCGATGGTTTAAAAAATCTAAAGTGGAGGAGGTTCCATGGCCTTTCTTGTCGTCTCACGAAAGGTTACATCCTGTGATAGAGGTATGTCGATTTCCATGCTTAAACCAAGATGGCATGATCTTTTGATGATGGTTAAACAATTCGTGACCTGTGAGGGTCGATATGGAATGGTTTTTCTTTATCACCTACGACTGTTAATGAATTTTATGGGTTATCCATTGAATATGCCTTTTTATTTCCAGCGAAGTCTTTATAAAATGGCTAAGAGGTTTAAAAGAGAAAACGTTGATAGTAGCTTGTTCCACCATGGCCTAATCAGACTCATCATTGTTCATCACTTAAATCTCCACGGTGATAGTTGGCAAGCTTTTATCTCTCGGAATGGTTTTACTGATACAGATCCTGTCCAAATTGACAAGCCCATGGTTAGTGTGACTAAGGTCGGGCCACCCATGCCTTTCCATTCCCTTCTACCCTCTCCTAAACCCTCAGCCAACCCTGATATCAATCTACCCGACATCGCAATAGACAAGACAGAGGCTGTTAAAAAAGCCTGTGAGAAAAAAGGTCAAGGGAAACCCTACTGTCGATGGAAAAGGTAAAAAGAATGCTTGACTCATCTCGAGACTGGCTAGGAATAAACCTAAACCTAGTGTTGAGCAGAAGCCCATAGTCCTCAGTGAAGACTCAAACTCTAACATCGAACGCTTCCTAGCTACTGAGTACCCTTACTCCCAAGGTTTGTGCCCCGAGCCACCCTATGATTTCGTTTCTAATTTTCCCCCATGCCTAAGGAATAATCCCAGTTATCCAGGGATCAAGCTACCTAACGAAACCCTCGGTGATTCTCCCAAACCCTCAACTTTCAGGCAGTCGTCATGCAACCAGTGTAATGTGTGGTTGGAACGATACTATACAGACATTCCCTTACTTCAATCCAAAATCAAAGTGTTGGAAAACCAAGTTACAGTGTTTACTAGTGAAAGGGACAAGTTTCGAGCTAATGATAAGAAGCAAAAAACCATTGGTTCCATTGTTTTTAGGAATGTCGAATCGGCTACAGTCGTCGTGAATTCCAAAATGTTATGACCTAGTTGTCTACTCATCATCCAGGTATGAATTTTGATATCATTTTCATTTTATCAATTTCTTGGATTAATATAGTGAATTGGTTTCTGAGTTTTGATAAGTTTGTTTATTATTCAAAATGACTTTGACACGGTTTGATTATCAAAACGGTTATAAAATCGAATATGGTTATGATTTTTTTATACGATTTGATCGTGCCCAGTTTAGCAATTGATTGGTTTTTGCTGGGTTTGATTCATTTGTCTGTTGGTTTGAGTTAACGAAATCAATGGTGTTTGCTTTCGATTGGATTTCGTTTGTATCCAACCTGAACAGGAGGTTTTTATGCTAAAATTAGAACACGGTTCTGTTTTGATTTCATATGATGTTGCTATCATTGGATATTAACGTCTCTGATTACATTCTTGTGATTTGATTGTTAAAATAATTTCATAGAAATTGAATTGGCTTGATAAATACAATGTAGCCTGTTAAATTGAAAAAACAACTTTGTTTTGTCAACATTTTCGTTTGGATTTGGATTATATCTGACCTGTGTGAAAGATCTCTGCACCCAAATCATGGAACTGTTTTGATTCACAATGACTATGTCAAACTTAAACCATTCGATTCACTCTTGTTTGGATTGGATTGCTTTTATGAGTTGGATTCGTATCGAAAATAGACTTGATGCTGCTCTGTTGATTTTAATTTTCAAAACGAGTTTGTTAACCCAAATCGACTTATGTTATCTCTGTCAAATTTTTGTATTGATTTCAATTTGTCCATGAATCGATTTCACTATTGTCGGTTATTCAATACGATGTTGTTTACCCGAATTGGTCAAAACAGAGTGTATCTATCTCTGTCATCATTTGATTTAGTTTGTTCAATTTTCATACAAGTGTTGATTTGAATGAGACTTTCAGCAATTAAATATCTTTTAATAGTTTGAATGTATTTTCTAATATTTGAATTGATTTTTAATACGATTTTGTGTTTGATTTAGACCAGCTACAGAATCGCAAAATTTTGTAGCTAGTCTTTAGAATTAGATATTTTATCAATTTTCTTAGCAAAATATCTTCCTAACTTGTTTTTTTTTACCTCTTTCAGATACATTCGAATTGCATTGGGAATGCTGTGACATTCTAGGAG
>CBVK0101372684.1:0-26937 GCA_900067695.1 Picea abies | reverse complement strand
CTGCTGAACCGCTCTTCCGATCTCACCCCCCAAAAAATAATTATTCAATTCTAACAATGTTGGTGAAGCTGTAACAATTTTCACATTGACTTTCAATCATATGTATATGAAGTTGTAGAAAAATATGATATAAGTAACAACAAACTTTTCCTAAAATTAGATCCTACTGAAATTTTGCAAGCAGATTTCTACGATATTAATGCTTCTTGATACAGAATATCAAAGCAATCTGATGCATGGATTTTAATATATCAACAAAAATGGTTGTAAGTGACAGTGCATGATTTCTAAAATTTTACAAATTGATTTAGCTTGATATTTTCTGGGTTTGTACATATTAATGATATATTCAAGTTGTACAAAAATCCATTTATGCACTATATGAAAGTGAAATTGTATGCCTTAAATGAGGAAGAAATGAGAAAACATCCATCATGCATAACAACTCCTCCCCCAAACTGGAAAATTAGCATGTCCGCATGCAACTAGAAAACAAATTGAGGTGGTTGCTACAATTACTGTTGAAACCTCAACTTCGTGTATAACAACAAGGAATAAGGGAAGTTTCAGGAATAAATAAGGATAGTAATGGGTGAGAAAGAATATAATGGCATGGTCCTGATAGGTAAAGAAACAAAAAATACCATCCCCCAAACTAAAAGCTTTGCTGTCTTTTGAAAAATGGAGAGTGGTAAAGAAATGGAAATAATGGTTTAAAAATATGAGTGACTAATTCTCAATGGTTTTTCATGACATTCTCCTAAACATTTAATAAAGTCAGAAACTTATGCTATTTTACCTCAAGTTTTACCTCCATGAAAGCGTGGAATGGTGTGGATGGACTGATATTGGTTGAAGTTAATGTAGGATGAGTTGATGTTGAAAGTGATATGAAAGGTGGAAGCCATGCAATATGAAAGAAAGTAATCATAAATTTTTCGCCCCTGATAGGTAAAGTGAATATATAGATCACATTAATAGATATAAACCATAACCATCATTATCTAAGAACTGATGAAATATTACCCAAAGAACCATGAGTTCTATCAAACCTTATATATGCAACAATAAGCTTTGTCGATAATTAGTTTTGAGAAAACAAGGTAACCAAGTAGATCATAGTATTGAATTAAATTCTATACCATAGGCATGTCCACTGCTACCAGCATGCGTCCATAGCCTTGACAGGGATGCCTTTTTATCCCATTGAGATGCCAGTGTCCCATCTATTATAAATAAGTACATAGTTTCAAGAGCATTTAAATTTACTTAGAAGTCTATTTAAGATCATTGTTCTGGCTTGGGAACTAGTTAATAACAATGCCAATCATGGGAGCTAACAAAAGTGAACAAATCGTCTCGTGATGAGACCTCTTGTCCTTCAGTTTTCAACTCAAGGCCATTACCCTGGCTTGGTGACCAGTGGTGGTAATGTCACTTTGTTAGGATCTATGATCATGGTAGGTCGGCTCATGATGAGACCTCCTATCCTTTAATTTACTATTTATGTTTAAAATTCAACTATGTTTATTGTTAATCTACAAAATATTACTTAATAGATGGGGTGGCATGTTGGCTCCTTAAGAGCTAGGGATGGCATAAAAAGTTTTTTAGTAACTATTTTCAACTTGGGTAATTTTTCTTCTAAAAAACTAAGAACCTTAAAATTACTATTGGTAAATATATTTTTCTTTACTAATATTGAGGTTGAGGAACAATTCATTAGATAATGATGGAAAGTTTTAAATACAATTTTGTGGGAATCATTATAAATTTTATGAAATCAAGGACTTGACAATTTAAGAAAGTTGAAAGTTGGAATGATGAAATCATCTTTGCATAATTATTCCTTAAAAATAAGATTATGTTTATAAATAAAACAAGATAAATTGAGTTCTCAATCATTATGTCAAAAAGGACCTAGAACATTAAAAAATATTTCTCATTCACCAAGGAGAAGAAAAAAAAAGAAAAGAAAAAGATCCATAAATGTCGAAAAAATAACAATGTTTCCAAAGGGAACAACAATCATTCCTTTGAAATGAACAACAAACATTGTTCCTTAAAAATAAGATTATGTTTATAAATAAAACAAGATAAATTGAATTCTCAATCATTATGTCAAAGAGTACCTAGAATATTAAAAAATATTTCTCATTCACTAAGGAGAAGAAAAGAAAAAGACCCATAAATGTCAAAAAAATAACAATGTTTCCAAAGGGAACAACAACCATTCCTTTGAAATGAAAAACAAAGGGAATAAAAATCATTGCTTTGAAATGGACAACAAAGGGAACAACAATTGTTCCTTTAAATTGAACAACAAAGGAAACAACAATCATTCCTTTGAAATGAACAACAAAGGGAACAACAATCATTCCTTTGAAATGAACAACAAATGGAACAACAATCGTTCCTTTGAAATGAACATCAAAGTGAACAAAAATAGTTCCTTTGAAATGAACAACAAAGGGAACAACAAAACTACCCACCATTATAAGCTTGTGAACATGAAGTATCAAGCATGATTGTGGCAATCCCTCCCAAAAAATAGCAAGGTAACATGGAGAAGGATTAGTCATTCAATAGTCATAGTCACTTTACAAAACAATGAGGAATTAACAGTGAATCATTCTTGACAAGACTTACCATAAGAGTTTTTGATATTAGATCTGAGACAATCATACACTTGATAAGATTGGGGAAGAAAATGGATAGATGTAGCGCAACAACATGAAATTCAATAAATTCCCCTTATTTATTTATTTTCTATTTTGATGAAGGAACAACAACCGTGACTTTGAAGGAAACAACACCTATGACACAAAAACATAAGATAAATAAGAAAATAAGCAACATTTTATTGAAAAATAATAAATTTGTAAATAACTTAAGTTGCAACAACTATGATTTCAAGTGTAGCAATGTTGTTTCGAGGGACAACAATTGTGCTTGGATGAAATTCCCTTATCTTATTAACATTTTCTTCAAGAATCACTTTTTCATAAATGGACCTCCTTTATTCTCCTGGGACCTGTAAAACAAATGAGTGTCTACCTATGGGAGAGCGGTCTCTAACCATACTGACCAATGGTGTTTTAATAATAAATTCATTTTTTTATCCAATTTGAGTGATTCCAACGCAAAATGAAAGTGAATTAAGAGAAATATCTCCAATAGAAACAAGTTTTTAAAAATTCCATGTGATGGTATATCAAATTTACTCAAAAACAACCTGCATAACAGAGTTATTTTTTTATTTCCCAACTTAGACCAACAATTGATATTTTGAGAATAATTTTTTATTTTGATGACGGATTGAGCTAATTCAAATTGGAGATGAAAGTAAATTCATGTATATATATCCAATAGAAACAAGTTTTTAAAAGAAGAATAATTAATGGGTCAAATACTCCAATGAACAGTCGAAAAAGCAAAGTTGTGAGAGTGATGATTTACAATAGACAATCAATATTTTGGTCCTAACGTTCTCATGCAATATCAAAATTGAGTGATTCAAATTTCCTTGTAAACTATATTCATAAGAGAATATACCATAGAAATAGGTTTTCGAAATATAGTCATTTAGATCTCCAAAAATTGATTGTCCCAACTATGTCCCTAAGCTTCCTACTAGACACCCTGTCAATGTTTTGGTCATAAGTTTTTTTGTTTCAAATCCAAATTGAGTGATTCAAATTGGGTTGGAAATTTGAAATCAAGGGTGACTTAGGATATAAATAGGTTTTAAAAATATTCCCATTTGATCCTTCAAAACATGACTTTACCAACTGTGTTTCTAGTAATTTTCTCAAGCCCGCATGCCATAAAATATGATAAACAAACACTTTTTTTTCGAAAATGATGATGAGTGTTTGTATAAATAAAATGTTTAGTACAACATGTCTACATACAAAAAGAAATCACAACATATTGATCTACACAACATATTGCAACAACCAAAACACTTTTTATAAATAAATTTATTTATGTACTTATTTTGTTTTCTACTCTAACCGACTCTACATTGAAAAATAAAATATGCTTGCATATAAGAGTACTTCCAATGGAGCCATTTTTGAAATAAGACCTCAAGTATATACATACCCAAATTATAAAAACACATGTTAATAAATACTAGGGTATGAGAGACCATCTTCCCTTGAAATGATGGTGCCAAGAATTGTCGAAGTATGGAGTGATGGTGCGAACAAATGATGGAGTGAAACCAATCTTCAATATAGATTTGACACTCTTGATTTACCATGGTTGTCATATCATGATGTTCTTCCATGACTTCTACAATTTCTGGATTTAAATCCTTCCCATCCCTGATATCAGTTTCATGTAGTGGTGTAGTTGAAATAGGATGGCTGGGAAGGGTCGAGAAATTTTGTAGTTCAACATTGTAAGAATGTTGTACCAGTTTATTGTTATGAGGGCGTGGAATTGATTGAACATGCATTTGTGTAGGGCTTGGAGGATTTTGATTATGTAGTGAAGAGTGTGGATGATATGTTTTACATGCTACAAGATGAGGGAGAGTAGTCATGTAATCATAAGATGATCCATGACAAACTTGTGGACAAGATTGGTGGTGGTCATAGTGAGGTTGACATGGCTTCCCTTACACAAGAGTATTCCATGATGAATAATGCAAGTAATAAAATGGAGAAAACATGTTTTGAACCATGCATGTAGGCCATGATTTCCATGGTTGTGAGCATGTTGCAGCTTCTCTATCTCTTTTATATGTTGTTTTCATCCTAGGTAAGAAAGAAAAACTATCCATTGGATGTTTCTTTTGACATTGAGGAAAAAACACTTCTTCACTTTTTTCTTGATTTTTCTTAACCTGCAAAACATTCAATTGTGAATTTAGAGAGATAATAAAATTGGTTTTAAAATGTTCAAATAAATCATTGATTTCAACTCCTATATCTCTTGTTTTTGTAGCATATTTGGAAGAGAAAGAAGAAAGTTCTCTAGAATTCTTACCAACCCTGGAGATTCCTCTTGAATACCTTATGCATAATTCACAAATATCACCATATGATATCTGAAAAACATCACCTTTTCCCATCAAATTTAAGAGTTCTAAAAATGTGGCTTTAATTCCTTTGAGTAGGATTGTTTTCAAGATCTCTTTTGTCAAATGCTTATGCTTTGATTTTTTAAGGTTGTATTGAAATCACTCCACATAGTCTTCCAAGCTTTCATCTTCCCCTTGTATCATACTGAAAATATCTTCATTAGTCTTGCAATAGTCTTGATACTTCTTCAAGAATACATTCTTCATGTCTTCCCATGTTTGAGTGCATTTTCCACCAAGGTTCATAAACCATCGGAGAGCTGCTCCTTTTAGAGTAAGAGCAAACACTTTCAAAATTTGAGAATTAGTGCAATAATCATATCCTTTACAAATTAATTCAAACTAAAATAAGAATGTATCAAGGTCTTCGTTTTCCAAACCATGAAAATTTGGTAGAGTGGATGGGGGAATGATGTGCATTTCTGTCACTCCTTCTAGAATTATGATAGGGAATTCAAAAGTAGTAGTGTGTGCCATTTCTTTCCAAAATAGAATAGTTTATTCATGTGCTAATTTGAGATTCCTCCTTCAAATGTTCCTATCAATTGGTTAGTGGAATGGGTGGTGGTTACATCAAAAGTTCAAGTTCCTACCTTTAATGTTCCTAATTTTAATCGTGCATGATATATGACCTTAAACTACCTATAGAGAGTAGATCTCACCACAAGTTAGCTAGGGTGTGTGTGTAGGCTCTTACCTTATGTATTTGATATCCAATCCTCTCGGAGTTAGGAATGAATCTACAACCAAATATTAGTGTTGTTGTGCTATTTTGATTTCCTCCCTGGCAACGACGCCAAAATGTTGGGGAAAATTAATATCTTAATAAGGAAACAACTAATCACCTGTACATTAATTATCAACTAAGTAGCATCTTTGTCTTTCATGACAGTCTGAAAAATATATGAAAAAAACTACCCACGACTAACACTAGTCCTACATGATTATGTTCTACACTATCAAGCTCATTCAACAAGAAATAAAATGCAAGACTTAAATATCAATACTAAATTTAAGAAGCAGAAATCAAGTGACAAGAAAGGAGAAGTATGCTAATCACACAAATAGAATCAACACTAAAGTAAATAACGCCTTGTTGAATCGGAAATTTAACTTATTGCACCCAAATAATTCAAATGCTAATCTAGAGAAATAAATTAAATGAAATCTAGAAACTGCAGGAAATATCAAATCTGGAAAATACAATAGCCAACAAATTACTTGAAGAAAAATAAATTTTCTTTAAGGAACATAAATTGAAATTCAAAGAAACAAGCACACAAATAAACTAGTTTCGATGTTCAAGGCATCACCTCATCCAGGGTAGTGGGCCCACCTTCCAAAGAGTCAGTTATGCCTTGAAAATAATTCAATCAAATTACAAATAGTAGATGCAAAACTCAATGGACATCTTCCTTCATTAAAATATATGAGAGAAATAATTACACCAAAATGAAGTTCTTAGCTTTGCCTCAAATTCAATAATTTTCCATCAATTCCATAATTCTTCCCCCTCTCCCTCTCCCTCTAATATGTTTTCATTTAAATACATAGAGGGTAAATGGAAATTACAACTAAATGGATTACAAAATGATTTCCTATTACAATTTTGGATTGATTACATAATCTGAATAAACAATATCAAATGTAGAAGATCTCTCCATCATCAATCAACTGAAACAAGTCGAGTCTGGCATTGCAATTGGAAGAATTTAGAAAACAACCACAACAACAAATTTGAGAAAATTGTCTTCAAAGAACCTCCTATTTATCTCAATCCAGATTGAATTTTGGAAACCTACACTAGGCGAATCTGAATTGGTTCGTTCTACACAAAACCCATGTCTCGGATTATCAAGATTCTTCTTCAATTGCCCAAAACATCCAACACAAAACTATCACTTCTTATTCCATCATATTTCTGAGCTGAAATATTTGATTATAAACTGAAAATCAATTTTGCAATCTGGAAGAGATCTTGGAGGCTAAAATCATGAGTGATTTTATAAAAAATTCATTAATAAACCATTATCAGCAAAATCATGCATAATAATCTTCGATTTATTAAAAATAAAGGAGAACAAACATTGTTTACCCACAAGAGCATAAATAATTATAAAATGGAATTATATGATAAATTATGATAAATGTCGTGATAAAGAATGGTAGAAATGGATGAAATACGTGTCAAGAAATGGTAGAAATAATGCTAGTTTAGTGGCCCAACAGCCTCACCCTCAGGACTCCCAAATGAGCATTCTTTGTTGTATTTTAGTCTTGCTTTACAATTCAAAAGCAACATTCGACGAGACTATATTTATGCTTTTCAATCTTGTTTGGATAAACTGAGAAAAAATATCCCTCTGGAGTCTTCTTTAAGCCCTTTTTTGACTCTCTAAACATGAGAAGGTTGTTGAGCGATCTTGTTTCCCTTCACGCTCGCATAACTCAAATTTGAAGGCACGTCTATTCGATGGCAGTTTACCCCTTTTTCGGTTCGAACGGTCAAATTCACGACTAAAGGTATGCTCTAGGAACTTTGGTTCACTAGAAGAGTATGCTCATACGTAAGTTTAACCCTTTTTTGGTCCCAAGGGACTAAATTTTTGAAAAAGGAACATTCTTCTTGGTTTTGGTTTATCACCTTTTTCGAGCCTTGGATATTACTTACGAAAAATGAACCCCCGCGAAGTCCATAGTTAAGCTCTTTTCAGACTCCCTAAAATTGAAAAGATCGTCGAGTGACCTTGTTCCTTCACACTCATTAAGTTGGTCTAAAATAAAATTTACTAGCATGAGTTTACTCATTTTTCCAGCCTGTAGATTATAGCGAAAAAAGGTACACCTCAGGAGATTCATCTCGCTGGGAGAGTTCTCCTTAGTAACTTTTATAATTTTTTGGGCTAAGGAGACTAAACTCAGAAAAAGACTGTGAGTCCATAGATAAGCTATTTTCAGACTCCTAAAAATTGAAAATATTGTCGAGTGATCTTGTCTTTGTCACACTCATTAAAATGGTTTTGAATAGATGTCTTTACGGTGCAAGTTTAACCCTTTTTCGAACTGACTAGACTATCTCTGAAAATGGTACACCCTGGAGTCTTCTTTTACGTTTTTTTTTAGACTCTCTAAATGTGAAAAAATACCGAGCTTACCTTCTTCGGGCTCATTAAAATTACATTGAAGGGGGTTTCATTGTGTCTTGCTAATCGCATTTGTATCTCTACATCTTTGGCCTAATGCTAGATCCATGTTTCTCTCAACTGGAACTTTGAAGCATGCGTTATACTCAAGCCTTGTAGCACGTTTTTCCTCTGTGACTTGCACCTTGACCCATGGAGGAATTTTCCCCGAGTGTCCTTTTCTCTGAGCATTAGTGTGTTCTTTGTGCTTGGAACTAGTATGCTTTCTTGTGAAACTTGTTCCTCCTTTGTAACGTATCATTCTTGTTGGCATGTTTACAGCCAAGTGTGTATGTCATTGATGGCAATATTAGAGTATGCATCGATGGAAAAACAGGGACAACATAAGCTCAGAAGAGTTTGATGACAAATAGACAGGCAAGGAAGATCAACAACGCAGGGATAATGGCATGGAAAGATCAGAAGCATAAAATCCATTTTGGAGTTTCGGATACCAGGAGATTGAGAAGTCAAGAGTCGAGACTCTTCAACATAGGAGTCCTGCAGTTGCGAAATCTAGAACCCCAAAATCCTGAAATAGGCACAACTACCAGAGTTTCGGATACTGGGATATTGAAAAGTCAAGAGTCGATACTCTTCAACACAGGAAACCCAAAGTCGTGAAATGCGAAATCACGAAATGTCAAAGACTCCATTTTGGAGTTTTGAATATCGGGAGTTGGAGGAGTCAAGAATCAAGACTCTTCATCACAAGAGTCCCGAAGTCGCGAAACCCAAAGTCACGAAATGCGAAATCACGAAATGTCAAAGACTCCATTTTAGAGTTTCAGATATCGGGAGTTGGAGGAGTCAAGAGTCAAGACTCTTCATCACAGGAGTCCCGAAGTCACGAAATGCAAAATCATGAAATGTCAAAGACTCCATACCGGGGGTTCGGATACCAGGAGTTGGAGATGTCAAGGACTCTCATGACAGGAATCCCGAAGTTGCAAAGTGTGAAAAGCCGAAAAGTTGATCTGACTCCATTTCAGAGTTTTACAGATCGGGAGGTGGGGCTGTCAAGAACTCTCACACCAAGAATGTCGAAATCACGAAGAGATCTGGATCTTTGAATCATCAAGAGTGTGGACCATTGATCCGAATCCATTTCGGAGGTTCAGATACCGGGAGTTGGAAGAGTCAAGAGTTGAGACTCTTCATCAAAGGAGTCCCGAAGTTCCAAAATGAAAAATGTGAAAACACCTATTTGGTGTAGGCCTTGGTCATCGTCGGTGGTCACATCATCAAAGAGCTATAGAGAAGATCTCAAAGAGACAAGCTCCATTTTGGAGTTTGGGACATGGAGAGTCGAGACTCCTCACCACAAGAATGCCAAAATGCCGGAATGTTGAAAGGCGAAATTGCAAAAGTACTTTATGGATAAGCACTTGGTCATCGTCAGTGGTCACATCATCGAAGAGCTGTAGACAAGAGATCGAAGAACCAAGCTCCATTTCGGAGTTTCGGGGACCGCAACATGGAGCATCAAGAAACTTTACCATAGGAATGCCAAAATTTCGAAATGTTGAAATGAAAAATCAACGCAAGATCCTACGGATCCAATCCAATGGTGCAGGTGAATTTAAGTATGATTCAAGGGCTATTTTTTCTCTTCATAGTTAATCGATCAGTGGTGATTCAGTTGCTGAAGCGGTCTTTGGAGGTTCACAGTGTAACTACTAGAAACCACTGATGGTTTCTGCTAGAGGACTCGAAGAGACTTCTGTGTGATTTCCAGAGGAGCTGAAGAGTCTCTAGGAATCTGCCAGTAGAATGAAGACTGTTTGTAGAGGAAATTGACAGATGGATCTAACTGCCAGAGAAGTTGAAGAGTTGCAATGATGAATAGGTAGATTACTCGACATGAGAGAGCATGCAGAAGCATGGTGGGATAGCATGCACAAGGTGCACAAAGACTATAAGTATGCAGAAAAAAGAAAATATGGTGGTTGTTGTTGTTGAGAGGGATTCAGGAGTGTAGGAGGAGTGTGCAGCAACTGAAATACAGAGAAGAGGAATGGAGCATTGAATGGACATGGCGCATAGAGCATAAAAGGAATAAGCACAGAAAGTGCAAGGCATGTGTGGAGCAAGACAGTGAGACACTAAATGAAGGTTGAGGTGCTCTTGTAGAGAAAAACAAAAGATTAGAAATCCCAAGAAGATGCAGACAGAGAGACATTGATACAAGAGAGCAGAGCAGCATAGCAGAACAGTGATAAGTCTGGTAAGCCAATGATAAATATTGTATCACTGTGATAAGTTTCATTAGAAAAAAATTATATTTTAGCGTGGTAGGGAGGTGCTAGGGAGGACCGTTGTCCTCAGAGGTTCAAGTGGGTGCTTGAACAAAGGGAGTTGTAGCTTCCATCTGGTTGCAGCTAGAGAAACCAGGGTGGTGCAAGGGAGAACTGTTGTTCTATGTTATACAGGTTAGTGCCTGTGTGACTGGAAGTTGGTGCTTCCATCCAGTTGGTGCTGGAACAATTAGGGGGTTGTTGCTTCCTTCTAGTGGGTGCTAGAGAAACCATGGAGTTGGTGCTTCCTTCTAGTAGGTGCCAGAGAAAATAGAGAGTTGGTGCTATCAGCAAGTTGTAGGTTGCAAAACAGAGGTTGTAGCCTCATTATGAGTTGGAGCTCATATGTATGATAATGTAAAGAATGTACAGATTAATTATCATATAAAGAAGAAGAGGTTTTTACCCTTTATGGGTTTCCTCAGGAAATATCTGTCTTTGTGTATCTCATATGTGTGAATGATGTTGAATGGTTTATTGCTTACTTCCCTGCATTATTGTGATTTTCATTGAGTGATCTGGAAAGATTTTAAAATAAGTATAATTGTTTAAGAAAGGTTACAACTGATTCACCCCCCCTCTCAGTTGTACAACAATTCTTTTATTCTTTTTCAAGCTCTTTAAAAAATTGAAAAAGACAAAAAAAAATCAAATATCCCAAAAAGAAGGGATGGGAAATATGTATTCTTTTTTCAGAAACACAAAGAGTATCCCTTGGCCAGAGCACATCCTTCCATTTGTTCATCAAGCATTGGGATCTTGTATGACCTTAGGAAGTTGTTATCGCTACATAGAACCGTGTCCTCCTCCATTTGGTTACTCTTCCAAA
This sequence comes from Picea abies, assembly GCA_900067695.1. Lineage (NCBI taxonomy): Eukaryota > Viridiplantae > Streptophyta > Pinopsida > Pinales > Pinaceae > Picea > Picea abies. The sequence goes on along the minus strand of CBVK0101372684.1, from coordinate 15,537 downwards.
CACATGGAGAGTTTGCGTTGCCTCCTACATCGTGAACTTATGTCAATGTCATGATGCCTGAGTCTGATCATCTTTCGTGCTTCTGTCCAAGGGAATTTTTACCCAACCTAAGTAATCCTTTCTGCATTTTATCTCTTGACCTCATGAGTTGGACATCTCGAGAGTCTAGTCAAGTCCTGATTCAAAATCGACGAAGTTCTCTGCCTAATCATCAAGATCCTCATGTATTTTCATGACAATCCATTGAATACCTCAGGGTAGTAATTTATACACTTCTATTGTACTCCTACCTAAGTTTTGAGGATCTGAAAGTTGTTGCTCGAGCTCTGAAGGCCTCATCTCCAGCCATCAGGCGTCACTAGATTCTTGAAGATGGATACTATATTTGTATATATTTTATTTTGAGATGCAGATATACTATATTTGTATATATTGTGTATTTCTTGAGGCTACACTTTATATAGTTATATGACATGGATATGTAGTGTATTTGATTGGAAGCTATGATTTATTTGATCCCGAGCATGGGTATGCTCGCCTCAGAGAGACAATTTTTATTTTGCAGATGGAACCTCCCAAAATCTGGTCCCAAGATCACTCGATTTCATACATTGGTGAAGATATTGTAATGTATTTTGGCCATCAATTTCTCTTCTGAACTCACACATTAGGGGGCATCTGTTATAACCCTAAATTTCTCTATTCATTGATACATGGCCTTGGCTCTCTTACTTGCATTTTTTGCCAAAGCACTGTTGTGTAGCTCTTATTAAAAAACCAATTTTTAGAAGATGTACATGCCCTACACCATTACTTCTTGTGTACAAATGCTTGCTTCACCACTACAGCTCGTGTACATATGCATGTTGCACCATTAAAACCCACGTATACTTGCAAAAGTTGCAAGGAATTCATTGAAATTTACAGGCTATTGGTAGTTTCCCAACTAATTCACCTGGTATAGCCCATCACCCAACCAGATAACCATCCTTTTGTCATATAAAAGGAGGTGGTGGGGTCTCATTTCAAATCTAAGCATAAGAACAGTGAAATTCTACCCGATTTCACTTCCCCTCCTTGCCCAAGATATTGTTTCCTTTTGAGAGAAATTGCCTCAGCATTCCCTTTTTAGCCTCTTCTTCCTCCATTTAACCCATTCACTTCAATAGAATATATCATAAGATTGAGAGAAGAATTTCATACAAGGTGCACTGGAGCATGGTGAAGAGGATCCTAGATCAGGTTCACAGAATGATGGGCGACTTAGATTGTAAAGGTATCATCTTTGTCTTATGAATAAAATAATTACATTTTCCTGTCCCAAATGAAGGTGTCTTGAGTACTTTTATTTGATTTATGCTTGAAATTCTAAAATCTAACCCTAACTTATATATGGAATAACATGCTTGTAGTTTTCTATTTCTCAATCTTTGGATGCAGGTCATCCCTGGGAGGAGACATGCAGTTAGTGGAACTTCCAAGTGTGAGGAGATCATCACTAGATGTGGGATTCGAGGTATAGTTACTCGATCTCTTCTCTTTGATTTATTTATATTAGTTTCAATATGTTTGGGGTAGTATTGAGAATTAATTAGCTTTTAGATGATTATTCGCTCTGTGTTGGCCCTTGACCAAGTTTTGGGATAACCTGGGTCACTTTGACCTATTTTGGAACTGTGACAACTAGTCAAAGAAGGACCGCAAAGTGAAGCATATCGGTCCACTTTTGGGCCCCTATTAGAGTTTTTGGGTTAATGTAATGGGAAAGGGATGTCGGCCCGTGGGTTTACCCACACTTTGGCCCACTTTTTTACTGTATAAATAGATGCTTAGGCTAGATAGAAGTACTAGTGCATCTATGTGATGTATGGCAGACGACTTAGTGCTAATAGTTAGATCTGTGTGATCGAAAGTGGATTGTAAATTCTCTGTGCATGATCACAAGAAGCTTGCAAGGGTAAGTGCAAGTTGTTGTAAGAGGCTTTGTGCTGAAGGGTAAGGAAGAAGGATCCAACGAGCTACACAGATCTTTCATCCTTTACAAAAAAGGGTTTTTGTGCTCTGTGTTGTAACTAACGATTGAAGATACTAATAAAGAAGAAGAGTTGGTGGACGTAGCCCCAGGGTGGGGGTGAACCACGTAAATCTGTGTGTAATGCTTTGTGCTTTGATTCATTTTGTTTATCTCTGCATATGCTATGTGCTTTTGATATATTTACTTATGCTTTGTGTTTCTTAGATGTATATGATTATTAGATCTGATGTATGTGTGAATACTTAGTGTTGATCTGCAGGACTTGATGTATTACTGTTGCTAAGTGCTAAGATACTGTAGATCTAAGTGAATATTGCGATGCTCTGTGCTATAAGCGAAGTAGAATAAGGGCTGGATATTAATGGTTGATTGATGCTAAGTGTGTTGTAAGTAGTATAATCACAGATCTATGTCCCAGCTAAGGTTGCAGATACCTAAGTCTTGCAACCACCCCTGCCTCTACCTTGAGTGAGACTTCATCTGCTTCGTAGGTGTTGTCGAAAGGGTTGGTAGTTAGGGTTTTGTTGGTACGCTCTTGAGCATTGAACCATGGTTCTACCCTTCTATTCCAAGTATCCCCGGGGTGGGGGTGAACCATGTAAATCCGTGTGTAATGCTCCATGCTTTGATTCATTATGTTTATCTCTGCTTATGCTATGTTCTTTTCATATATTTACTTATGCTTTGTGCTTCTTAGATGTATATGATTATTAGATATGATGTATGTGTGAGTGCTTAGTGATGATCTATAGGACCTGATGTATTATTCTTGCTAAGTGTTGAGATACTGTAGATCTAAGTGAATATTACGATGCTCTGTGCTATTTGCGAAGTAGAATAAGGGTTGGATATTAATGGTTGACTAATGCTAAGTGTGTTGTAAGTAGTATAATCACAGATCTGTTTCCAAGCTAAGGTTGCAGACACCTGAGTCTTGCAACCACCCCTACCTCTACCTCGGGTGAGACTTCATCTGCTTCATAGGTGTTGCCGAAAGGGTCAGTAGTTAGGGTTTTGTTGGCACTCTTGAGCATTGAAACCTGGGTTTGCCCTTCTGTGCCAACAAATGGTTCAGTTTTCAGGACCTGGAACTGTGATTGTTGGGAAATAGAGAAGAAGAAGCTTTGTGCAAAGTAAGCTCTGTGTGTAGATCTGTTGCCCTAGTGCATAGTGTCTTGCTTGACCTGTGAAGATTTGTGCCAAGAAAGAAAGGTCAGATCTGAAGAAAAGAGGTCAGATATGCAAGAAAGAGGTACAATATGTAATTCCTTGCTCTGATAAAGGTAATAAGTTCTACATCAGAAATATTTATGCTCTGTAAAAGTAATACTAGTAGAAATTTTTGTTTCTAAAAGCATGGATCTAGGTATTCTTGGTAGATTCTATCCTAGCTTGAAAACTAGGACATTGTTAGATGAAAGAAAGTTTGATATGAATAGATCTGATAAGTATAATGATATATATGTTATACCTATGCATAGAAATAATGTTTGGATTAACAAATGGATGCAAGATCCTAGAAAGAATTTATTGCAGATTGACCCCTATGATCCTGGTGCAAAGTACATAAGAGGCTGGGGATCAGTTACAAGAAAAACAGGATTAACCCTATATTACAGTTGCAGAATACCAGGACATCTAGCTAAAGAATGCCCTGGTGGAGGACCCAATTGTCTTTGTTGCAAAGCTCTAGATCACGAAGTATTGGATTTCCCTAGAATGATTTCTAATCTTGAAAAATGAATCTGCATGAAGAAAACCCTAAAGAAGATCCAGAAATAGCAGAACGCCAGAAAGAATTAGAGAAGATGTTACTACAGATGAAAGACACCTTGAATGAACACTGACATGTTATATTATTAGAGATCTTTAAAGAAAAATAATGCATTGAGGTAAGAATAGGAGACTTTGACATTGACTGTGTTTTGGATGAGGAAACACAGGTGAATATTATGACATAAAAAACTTGGGAAGCTATAGGGAGGCCTGCTATGACTCCATCTCTAGGAGGAATAGGGTTATTCAAAGGAAAATTGGTAAACCTATGTGGAAGGATAACTCATATATCTATGAATGCCAATGGAACTTCAACATAGGAAGATTTTGAGATTATCAAATTCATTGAGGACAACGTACCGTTTACTATGTTACCTGGAAATCATTGGATTGAAAGAGATCAAGCGAGAAAGAAGGAAGACGAAATTTTTTTAGAACAACAGAGACAAGAGTTAAAACACTTCATGACCAGAAGGATCATGCAGTTGATTGAATGAAATGAGAATAGATCGAAGCCATATCACACTAGGAACCTGGACATCGAAGTTATCAGAACGCCAGAGGACTCATAGAAGACTGAAGTTTCTATCTCAGATAAAGAAGAGATGTTATACCTGAACCCTAAGAAATAACCTTAGCAGCACAAAGTGACTATATACAAGGAAAGTAGGAATCAGAATGGGAAAAGAACTACTAAGATGAAGCTCACTAGAAAGAAATCTAGAAAGTTAAATAAGAAGAGGGTGAAATTGAAGGAGATTCTAGACAGAGCATAGCAGAAAGAAACTTCACAGAATTTGAGCTTCATCGAGATATCAGAACAATGACATGGGACACTTTTCCATGGCGAAGAAATATAGACATTGGAAGATGATATACCCATTCGACTTCCACTCAAAACAGATAGAAAAGCATTAAAGGATCACCACTAGACCATTGGACAATGCCAAAATGGATAGAACAGAGTTAATGGAGGACCCATACCCATTGCAAGTAGATCATTGTTGAGATTACCTATTTATCTCATCACGCCATGCCTGAAGAACACTTTTTCAAATTGATAAATTGAAGCTCGCAGACTAGCAAGTGTCTACAGTGATCATCACGTCCTTGTTATTCATTCACGTGAAACACCCAAGATCATTGTGACCCTAATTATTTATTCCGTGCACGTATGTCCGATGAACTCATCGCAGTCGAAGAGTCCATCACATAAGTCCTCATTGATTTAATGACTAAGAGATTCAGGTCAGAAAGAGGAATGTCCATTGGAATCCAAGCATCATCGACAAGAGGAGTAGAATATTCTCTGTACACTACCCAAGCAGGATCGTCTCGATGGTTCGATGAGAAGCATACTAAACATAGAGACAATTTGGAAAACACTAAACTAATTCCGAGCATTTTTCCTGCTTACCTACCTCCTTTGTGTGGTGAAATCAACTGTGACAGTGTGCCTCGAGAATTTGAGTATGCTATGGTTACTGCATACCTGCCAAAATGGGTGCGCGTAACTCATGCCGATTAGAACAAGCTCGCAGCATTGAAGTTTAGCGAATTCAACCTCAGCGATAGGAAAGTCTACAGTATGTTCACTCCACACAAGTATCTAATGAAGATGAAGGGAAATAACTTGAATATCATCCCGCAGTCTTGGACCCAGAACCTCATGCAGTCAACATTGTTGAATGTCATGAAGATCTCGCACTTCCGCAGACACCAGGAGGTGAATGCCTGTGTAAAGCTACTTATGTCTTGCTATCACGGAGGCTACTTGTGGTTGAACTATCATTTCACAGTGGATCCCACCTTGATTAATCAGATCACAGGACTCAGCATGCAAGGACCTGATCCATAGGATTTCTATCCTGGAAAGACCACCGACAAAGCACTAGCAGCAAAGATCAAAGAAACCTATGGTGATGTCGAGAAGGGCATGTGAGGCTACAAGGTAGCATCTATTCAGAGTGGCACAGTGCGCCTTCCTGTCAATTGATCATAAGCAATCTACTATGCAATAACTAGCCCACCCAAGTAACTAGATTCGTAGTCGATCTCGTAGGAAAATGTGCAAAAGGACATAAAATGAATTGGGTGAAGTACTTGGTGAATCAGCTTGAACTGGATTGTAGGGAAGCGCAAGACCAAGGGTATGAGTTCCATTTCAGTTGGCTTCTCATACTGATCGCCTTCATAGCATGGGAGATGCCAGAGAGTGCCCCTTTCCTAGAGACCAAGCCATTTGAACATTTGGCTGTGAGGTTCAGTACCCTGTGGTACTCGACTGATATGAACAAGCAATGGCAGTAAAATGTTATCTTCCATGTATACTACAACCAGCTAAAGACCTCCATCTAGGCTATGCCTCTCATTACCCCAAATACTCTCCACAAATCCAGACTCTTAATGAAGTTCAACGTGGATCGCCACTTCATGTATATAAAAGCACAAGATGATGAACATAAGCAATAGTTGCAGTCTTATTACAAGTTGACTGAAGAAGACCTCAAAGAGATCACCAAGGATTGGTCAACGAACCTTCTCATTCTAGCGAACCCCACAGAGCTTTCTGATGTTGATAGCCCAAAGACTGTACTGGACACACTGGAACCAAGCAAAATGAAGAAGCATGAAGAGGTTCACAAAGTAGACAGTGCATCTGTAAGGACTGCCTTTATCACACCAGACAAAGGAGGTGATGGTAAAGAGATAGAAGGCGTAGAAATTGAACCATGGAAAGGTGAAGTACCACCACCTAGGGACAAAGAGGACTTGTCAAAGAAAATGAAGGTATCACCTCTGAAAGCATCCTCCCGAAAGAAGCCTAAGACCCCTATAACCAAGATGTGAACTGCCCTCACATTAGATGATTTTGATTTCATCATTGTAGCAGTGTATGATGCTTCAAAGGAGATAGGAGAGAAGTAGGAGGCGAAGCAGGAGTATATGTATAACCTTATAGAGATATAACTCCAAGGAGTTCAATAGGCACTCCAGTTCAGCCGTGCAGTACAAACAGCTCCTCTGACAATAGGGACTATAGAACCAGGAGACAAACCAGCCCGAATTCACCATATTGCTGACATTATCGAAGCTCTCCTTTGAAAATCTCAAGAAGACATAGCATAAACCACCCAGGCTCTCACACAGGTACAGGGAGTATCTGCCAAGCAACGCAGTGCTGCTGAAAGAGAAAAACTTGCTCTTCAAGTACAGTGGAATAAAGAGAAATTAGAGATACATCAAAGGAAGTAACAATTGATCGCAGAGCAACTTGAAGTAAAGGAACTAGTCGAAAGAGCACTCCACTCTGTGACTATTATCGACATACAAGCAGAAGAGAGAGTTCCACAGAAGGTGGCCCAGCTTGAAGACGTTATACAAAAACTGCAAAAACGCATTGTTGATATAGAACTTCGCACTATGCCCAAGACCCCCTAGGAGATAAGAGACCAACGAGAAGCAACTTCTTGGAGCACAATTGACCGATTGAAAGATCTTTCCTTGGAGTGCAAGCAGCTCAGTAACCAGAGTGCCCAAATCTATGAGAACCTTATAGAGAATAGGGAGTTACAGGAGCTGGAGTCATAGCTCCAAGAAGAAAAGCAGCATGCAGATACATTATAGGCACAACTGAAGGCTCTGTCTATAGTGTATAGAATAAAACGATCTCATAAACGATGCACAACTCAACAACAAATACACATGATCCAGAGCAAAGTGATGGAAGTCACTCAACGCATCCAACCAGTGCAAGACAAGGCATGCATATTATTTGCTGAAATTGAAAGCCAGGGAACAAAACTTCAGAAAGTCATCATCACTGTAGAACAATGCCTAGAAGGACCAGTAAATGACACAGTGATCCTGGAATTCACTCAACAGGAGGCCACAACGAAGCAGCAGGTCAAAGCATCTCGATCCAATATCAAGGCCTTCGAAGTAGAATTGTGCAAACTAGAGTGAGTCAGGATGAGTCTTAGGTGAGTGTTGGGGGCCTGTTGGCCCTTGACCAAGTTTTGGGATAACCTGGGTCATTTTGACCTATTTTGGAACTACGACAGCTAGTCAAAAAAGGACCGCCAAACTAAGCATCTCGATCCACTTTTGGGCCCCTATTAGGGTTTTTGGGTTAATGTAATGGGAAAGGGATGTCGGCCCATGGGTTTACCCATGTTTAGGCCCACTTTTGTAATGTATAAATAGATGCTTAGGCTAGATAGAAGTAGCAGTGCATCTATGTGATGTATGGAAGACGACTTAGTGCTAATAGTTAGATCTGTGTGATCAAAAGTGGATTGTAAATGCTCTGTGCATGATCAAAAGAATCTTGCAAGGCTAAGTGCAAGTTGTTGTAAGAGGCTTTGTGATGAAGTGTAAGGAAGAATGATCTAGCGAGTTGCATAGATCTTCCGTCCTTTGCAAAGAAGGGTTTTTGTGCTCTGTGTTGTAACTGACGAATGAAGATACTAATAAATAAGAAGAGTTGGTGGACATAGCCCCAGGGTGGGGGTGAACCACGTAAATCTATGTGTAACACTCTGTGATTTGATTCATTGTGTTTATCTTTGCTTATTCTATGTTCGTTTGATATATTTACTTATGCTTTGTGCTTCTTAGATGTATATGATTATTAGATATGATGTATGTGCGAGTGCTTAGTGATGATCTGCAGGACCTGATGTATTATTGTTGCTAAGTGCTGAGATACTGAAGATCTAAGTGAATATTGCGATGCTCTGTGCTATCTGCGAAGTAGAATAAGGGTTGGATATCAATGGTTGATTGATGCTAAGTGCGTTGTAAGTAGTATAATCACAAATCTATGTTTGAGCTAAGGTTGCAGACACCTAAGTCTTGCAACCACCCCTGCCTACCTTGGGTGAGACTTCATCTGCTTCACAAGTGTTGTCGAAAGGGCCGGTAGTTAGGGTTTTTTTGGTGCGCTCTTGAGCATTGAACCCTGGGTCTTCCCTTATGTGCCAACACTTTGCCTAGATTCTGAACCTGGTGTAGTTAAAGGGGGGTTTTCCCTAGCAGGTACCTGCCGAATAACCCATGCAAGTAACCTATGTGGTACCTATGTCAAGCAACTAATAAAAAACTATATAATCGATGCATAGGTGAACATTCGTAAGTCAGGTCCACCATATGACTAGGGTAACAAAGTGCGAAACCTTGAAATCACCACCTCTCACAGAGGTAAAGGTACTAGCAAGATCCCTATATAAGAATAGATCCATAGAAATATATCTGACGCTAAGAAGGTATCGGGGTGATATCCCTTCAACCAACCTCATGCGATCTCATGTTTAACTTTGGTGTAAGCGGAGCCTACTGACGTCACCAATTATACAATGGATTTATCCACTCCCATAGTCAGACACATATGTTGATTTAATAACCTTGGAGAAGTATACTCACAAAATCATATTCCAAGGCTCTAAATCCTAAAATAGTGTGTGCACCCTAGAAAAATAAAATCATTACTAATCAATTTTAAATTATCAGCGTTACTTTTAGTGGCCTTGCTTACTAAAAAAGGTGTAGTCGTGAAACTAATGACTTTATGACTCAACAAGTAAAATAAATGAATATGAATACAATGCAAAGTCCTAACTTCAATTCCCAATAAATGATATGCTTTTCAAAATGCAATTCTCAATTTAGTTACGCAATTCCAAATAAGATGCAATCTTTCTTTACATGTACTAATATCAATGATAAGGACTCAAAAGATCAAATGCCAACAATGTAAAATGCCTAATATTTTTTTATTTTCAATAAAAGAATGAAAATGCAAGGATTGAACAACAACTTGATATGAAAACCCTATTGTATGTAAACAGAGACAAACCAAGTAGGATATCAAGAAGCAAACACCCAAGCCAAGATGCAAGGCAAATCAAATGAAAATGATGATGAGAAAGACACCGCCCAAAAATTCAATGAAAGAAAGGTTTCCTATCATTCCATAGAAACTTAACAGTCATAACAGAGACCCAAGAAGACTCAAAAACCATAAAAAATTACCCAACAATCATAAAACCCAACAACCAAGCAACAAAGGGTGATGTATGTGATTTTTCAGGAGAAAAACGCATATACACGCTTCTTGCAGGAGGACAACACATGTATGTACGCGACTATTAGGTAAAAACCCATGTATATGTGTTAAACCACATCTAGGCTAAGGTCAAGGGTAAGAAACTCAGACTTAGAATGAATATAGGCTATCAAGCAGTCAAATGACAAGAAACTCAATATAAACGAGAGCAATCAAAGGAGAAAAACACTCAAAACCCTGAAAAATAAGATTTTATCCCCAATATGGTTGCTAATTCTGTTACAAGGAAAACATCTGTATGGATAGAGGTATAACAGAATAAAAGGAAATGACTACAGAAATCAACTCCAATACCAGGTATGCTATATAAACAAATACGCTAGCAAGACAAGATAAAAGTCCTACCTCGTCCAGACATTTGATGAAGTCCACTGTTGAGCACTTGAATCAAAGCAATACACCTACAACTTGTCCTCAACAACCAAGAAACACAAGCATATGGTGATAATATATAATGTTAGCACATTCAATAACATAATCCATCAACATTCATAACAAATACACCCATGGAATAACAATTTAATATTTGCAAGATATTAATTGGACGGGAAAAGAGTATTTCTATTAAAATGTAATCAAAATAAGTGAATGAATTACAAACTTCCATGAAGGCACAATTGAGAATCGAGAAAATAAGTCCCTTCCAACTGGGCCTCCACCACTTCAATCCTCCACCAAAGGCAAGATCATATAATAGAGACAATGAGGTTCTCAATCAAGTAGGGGAGATCTTGGGGGATGAACAATGTGTTCAGAATTAAAAGGACAAAGGGATGCAGATTCAATATGAAGTGAATAATTTCTCCAGAATAACTTTGATCTCAAACTTGAATTCTTCTCCTCTTTTCCATAGCTCGGATTTGGCCCATTTATAGCCTTCAAGTGGAACTGAAGGGTCGATTCAGAAAGTTTCTAGCATATGGAAGGTCAAGGATCATGGATCTCATGACATGACATGGAAACCCGAAACCACATGATACCAATATTTTTCTAGATGTTTGTTTCTCTACACATGATAGACAAAGTTGGAAATTTCTATCCATTAAAAGTATTTTCTTAGACTCTTCACTGAAATGAAGACATTGTACAATAATACAATTTTCATCTCCTATATACACTTGATTTGGACAAGTGGTGATTGGGAGAACCACTGATTTTCTTAGACTCTCCATTGAAATGAAGACATTGTACAATAATGCAATTTTCATCCCCTATTCTTGATTTGGACTAGGGTGTGACTAGAAGAACCACCAAACTTTTAATAATAAAAACATCATGTTGGGGTGTTTAGTTAGGTTTGTAAGAAAATATGGAGTTGTAATGATTAATATGGTGGGCTAAGAATCAAATCAAACACTTTTTGTTTTTTTGGGATATGTAAGGAATTTTAGTTTAAATGTTAGATCATGGCATTTGACAAAGTATTTATTTTATTAGAGAAATTATAAGTCAATGTGAAATTGTTGCAATTGAGAAATTGTGTGAAAAACAAATCTACAACTTTTTTATTTAAATGACTATTCAAAGTTCCTATAACTCTTCATAAAGCTTGGTGAGAAACTTGTTGTCGGATCTGGTTAATTACTCCTTGATATTCAGAGTAAATCGTCTCATTCTTGGGATCCTCTAATTGTTCCAAATTCTTAGAAGCAACATTGATGATATCCTCTTTTTATTTTTCTTGGAGTCGCCATTTACTTGTATTTCTCCTGCTATCATTTCCACTTCCATTAAGTGAGCCAAATCTTTCTCAAGATGATTGATAGCTCCTTCACATAGTTTTTCTGAATTCCGAATAGTCTTGAATATTTATTTTTTACGGTAATCTAATAGATTACTTAATGAAAATAGATTATCTATTCAAAAATTTAATGAACTCATAATATATTCCCAAAACCAAACACAAATATTTTGATTCATTCCGCTCTCTTGGTCAGTTATCTTTTTATTCCCCATGAACATGTGTCTTCCCTTCCTTCATCAACACCAAGCCTTCCCTTTTCGTTACATTTACGAAATACTATAATGGGTATATAAAAGACTGATATATCCAAAGGGATCTTTCAACAAAACGGATTTGTAATTATCAATAAAGTTGTTGTTGTTTCCACTTTTCTCTCATCTTCTTCCCCCATGAAATTTGAATCGATACATTCCATTCAATCAATTAATTTGTGCTTCCTCCTTTTTTTTCTATCGAATAATTTCCCTTTTGTGTAGGTCATCAGTTCAACATTGGAACTAAAATTGGATGGGAGATTGGGACTATTTTTAAGTAAATATATCAAATTATTCCATTTATATGAAAGTCATATATTGGATCAATTCCCAACTATGCCTTTGAATCCATCTCATATTGACACACCGATGGAAAGAGTACCCAATTAGTTGTGCTTAGACTTCAAATAATTCAACTTTAACCATTCTATTGGTCCTCCCTCATTGGTTGGTATAAACTAAGAGTTCATTTCCCAATAAATTAAAAAATGCTATAGTTCTTCGCTATTCCCCATTTCAGAAGTAATTCATTGAGATCATGCACTTTTCTATCTCCAAAGTTCTTCTGGTTGGGCCCAACCATATTATTTGAATATATAACATGCACACACTACCTTTACAAAATATATCGTCACAATAAACACCAAACTTAGATTTATTATATTTGTTTTATAATATTTCTATTTGACCTGAAACCCCTAGTGAAAGGCAAATAACTCAAGGAAATGAAAGGATCAATTACATTTTTCATACGATCTCCCCTCATAGATAAGGATATGTTCAATAAAAAATTTTCTTTTGTTATTTGATCCTATATAGTTCTAGATAATAATATTTGGGATACTCAACTTAGTCTAAAATCCTATATAATAATAATAATAAACCTTTCCCTATATACTCCTTTCCCTACCACATGTGTCATGAATATTTCTGATCGAAGTATAGGTATAGGAAGAAAGACAATAATTATTCAAATCAACCCCTTCCCTAAAAGAGCAGTTGAACAAAGGAAATTCTTGGATAAATACTAATGGAATGAAAAGGTGTAGGGATCTTTGTTTTTAGTATCAAACAAAGGGATTCACAAATAGAAGTGATAGGGCCACAACTAGTCCATAAATAGTTAAAGATTCCATAAAATTTAAACTTAGCAGTAAGGTACCTCACATTTTACTTTCTAGTTCTGGTTGTCTTGCAATACCTTCTACAACTTTCCTGCAATAGTGCCCTAACCAACACCAAGTCCAATGGAAGAAATCCCTACATATAATCCAACAATAATTCCAGAAGCAACATAAATTAAAGGATTTATGGTAATATCCTCTTACCAAGGTTGGGAAATAGTTGATAATACGACAATTTCATCTATTGAGTTTTCACTGATGGTGAGATTATGAAAAATTTCTTCTGAACAACTAAGAACCCAAAATATTTCTTGATGATATCAGTGTGATAATTTCAATGAATAGGGAAACCTATTATTCTCTATGGAAATATTTCATCATGAAAATATTTCTTTTTCATAATATTCGAAATACATATTCCAATTTATTGGACACATGAATTATTATCATAGAGAGAGAATAGACTGCGTAAGAGCCTATAAGTAATTATATATCACATCTATAGATGTTATATTAATCCATAAAATATATAAGTTTATAATCTATATAAATTGATTAATATATGAAATTAACTATATACAAAGTAAGCATGTGAAAATTAATCCTCCCTTACTGGGAAAAAAAAATCGTCGTTCTATGTTGGCGTGCATTATATAATCAACCAACTCCATCTGATTAGTGAACCTATTTGATCCTTCCTATTTTCTCTCATATCTCATCAGTTGGTATGACACTTAGAAAACACTGTTTCTAATTGGACAATGATTTAGTGATTTACTAATGACCCTCCATGGAATCGCCTATATAAGTTGCATCTAGATTTGCAAACATCAAAGCTTGAATATTGCTCGTAAATAATCAAAGGAACATTCCATGTATAGGAACTATTGAACGTACTAGAGAAACATGAATGATAACTACCAATTTGTTGACTAATGTATTCCTAGAAAGTTGAAAACCAAGTGATAACAGCTTTTTTTAATCCTATAAGATGTCACCTGGTAAAACTATTGGGGTTGGTTGAACATATTTACCAAAATAACCCAACCCCTTCTTTGCAAGAACTGCATAGAAATATGCTACTTATGTAAGAAAATCTAGAGAAACTATTGTATTAATATCATTTTAGGTGTGGCTAACTCTTAATGAAGTAATTTTATAATTCCCCAAGGAAGAAGAGCACCTGACCAATTAGAAACAAATATAAATAGAAACATAGTTCCAATAAAGGAAACCCAAGGACCATATTCTTCCTCCCCACTCTGAGTTTTGGTCAAGTCCTGAAAAAATTCAAAATATATTCAAAAAAAAATTGACCACTGGTAGGAATAGTTTGTGGATATCGAACAACTATGGAAGTTGAACCTGGCAAGACAAAAATTACACTCCAATAAGTTATAACTACATGTGCATGAACTTGAAACCCCTCTATTTTCCAATAAAAATGTTGACCCACCTCCACCTGGGTATCTCATAGATATGATTCGGTGTGCTAATAGGATATTGTACAATATCCATATACATATTATCCCCTTGTAAATATTAACTTAAAGAAGAAAAGAAATGATTTTTTTCAAATGAGAGATTTCTCAATTATTTCACCCTCATTAGAATTTGTGATGTCACGAGATAATAAAATGGTATTCCATTAAGAAGATTTTTAAATTTGGAGCAGCCAACCAGACCAATAAATGAAATTCTATCTTACGAGATCTTGGATTTAATAACATCCAACTCAGTAAATCTTCCGTTCCTCCCCTTTTTTTCTATTTTCTTATTATTACTAATTTACTATCTATTATCCCTTCTCATAGATATAATGACCTTAATGACCTTCCTTCACAAATTGTTGACGTTGAGTTGTTTAGGATCAATTGGATTGAATCTATACCCTCATCATTGGCTGACATTAGGATATCCACGAGATCTAGATCAAAATATGTATCGACTAAGAAAATTGTTGGGATACCCAAAGTTCTACATTCCCTGAGAGTAATGGATTATTCTTATTGCTTGGTAATTATCACAATATCGAGTAAGCACTTCATGTATCTAATCCCACCTAGATATTCTACAATTGATCCAATTTTCTATTGAGCATTGTTGCTTCTTTCTTTGGAGGTCAATTAAATCATCCTCTATCTTGTTCTTTTTTTAAATCCTTGAACTTCTGAGTTCTCATCTCCATAGTAGACCAATTAGTTAACATTGTTGGATTACTAAGAGGGGGGCTGAATCAATAATAGAGAAATCTAATCCATAAAATGAAAGTGTTATATCAATGTAACATTATCATACAATAGTTGTAGAGTAAATAAACAATTAAAAAATTAGCAATCATACACATACACAGTACACCAATGTTTTTATGTGGAAACCCAAAGCGGGAGAAAACCATGAAATGATTTTTATTATATGTCTTTAAGAATTACATTCATTGGAAGCACCAACTTCCTTTGTTTTCCAGCTGCAACTGG
>CBVK0101372683.1:0-11749 GCA_900067695.1 Picea abies | reverse complement strand
CAACCCCCTAGTTTCTTAGGATACAACCTGATGGAAGCTCCAACTCCCCAATTCTCTGGTTACAACCAGAAGGAGGATACAACCCCCTATGTTCTCCAGCTACCACCAGAAGGTGGCTACAACCACATGTCCTTGCCTCGTCCAACTGCCCTGACGTAGAAGTAGAATGATGGAACCACTGTCACACTATAACAACATGTACCACTGACCTGCAGCCAACCAACCTGTAACAACCTTTACCAAACTACCTGTAATCAACTTGTACCATAAACAAGTGCATCAACCATGCACCAACCTATACCTCAACCTGTACCATCAATGAGTGTATCAACCATGCACCAAATATGTACTAATAATGCATCAAATACACATAAACTATGACTCATCAAGATGTACCAACATCATCAACTATCCACCTCATGTATGTGTGGCACAGACCTCCCCCTTCTCTCCTCGGGTTGTGCAACCTCCTGGTCTAGGATTCTTCAAACATCTAAGTCGAATCGGCTCTTTGGGGCCCTGCTAGCCCCACAAATCATTTTACACAAGCCCCCTTTTAATCCTAGGCACAGGTCCTATGAGACCCGGAGGCTTCTGCTAAGCCCTTGTTCTTCTTCACATGACCTCAGGCCAATCCTCTTCGCAACTCCACGCTTTAGAGATTTTGCGAGTAGCTTGCTGACCTTTTTCCCAATTTCTGAATCAGTGATTGGGAGTTCCTTCCAAACTGATCTCCTATTTCTTCAGGAGTACCTTTCCTCCAAACAAAGTGGATCTTCTCCACGTGTCCTTTTGGATCTAACGGTCCAGATGCACTTTGCTCTCTGCGACTTCACGAAGATTGCCATTTTTTCTACACAAATTCTTCTGAAGTTCTTCCTCATGAACTCTCGGATCTGTTGTCACTTGTCTCCTGAAAATCAACGTTCAGGATCCACTAGGGGCTTCAAAGCTTCAACAATCTGCACTCCACTCCATTGAAAACCTCCAGAGAGTGATTTCTCCAAACTTCCATATCTCTGGCCACCTGTCTCTCTGGACTATGGAGATCCCACTTAGCTTCGGGACTTCGGGACTTCACTACCCCATTCTCCCATTGATGTCTGGACTTTAGTCTGATGGTCCAGATCTCTCCTCCCGATATTTGGAACTTAGGATAAGTCTACTTCTCGTACTCCTTGCGGTTTCTGTGCAAACTTGAAATCAACTCTCCTATGAGCCTTAACCTAGTGGTGTGCCCTCTTGGAAACCTTTCTCCAGAACTTCAAATTAAAGTTCTCGTGCACTCCTTACGCTCGAATGAGCCTTCAGATGACTCTAGACTTTCAACACTTCATCTAAGTGTTGTCCTGGTGCACTTCCTTACATAGTTCTTCCTCTAGAGTGTTCAAAAACTCTATCTCACTGTGAGCTTCAACTAATTGGACCTCAAAGGTCTCTATCCCTTGTGTTCCTTGAAGGGATATACGTGCCTCTTGGAAATTTCTGCTCAATGCACACTTGTAGATCCTCTTTCCCTCAGAGTGTTCAACAACTCTGGGTTTTCCTCAATTTCTCCAACACTCCATAATGTGTTGGCTCTATGCACTCCTTGCACCTGCTCAATGCCCTCCTAACAGAGTCCTACAGAGTGTTCAATAACTCTGTGCTACAATTATTCTTGCAAAGAGTTTCCTTCAAGGTATTCAACAACCTTGAGTTGTAATTTGTCTATTGTTCCCTCCTAGTATGTTCTTATTTGACTCAAAAGAGTTCAAATGCACACTCCTTGCGCTAGCTGCAAAGTTTATAATGCTCTTTTGTGCACTCCTTTCATGACCTAAAGAACCCAAAACAATTCAAAAAACTCCCAGATAGATAATTTCTATTCTTACCCTTTAGATGAAAACTAAAACACACCTACAACATACATGAATGCATAAACACACAAACAATATTCATAAAGCATTCACTACACAGGAGTTTGTAAATAATGAAATATGTTCTTTTGTATTAATCTCAAGATGTCAATTACAATGTATGAGGTCGGACCACAACTGAGTCTCGAATCTCAACTCTCCTTTGGGATTACAATTATTTACTATAGATCTTCAACAACCTCTACTGGGCATATGTTACAAAGATTTATCCAAGAGGGCCTCGACGAGATTTCCCTCCAAGCTACATTGGTGGTGTCTAATCACCATCAAAACACCTATATATTGAGGCAGATTACAATGAGTGGAAAATATATCCCGAATCATATATATATCCCTCTTACTATCGACCACTTAAGGCAACGTTTTCTACAGCCCGTACGAAGGCATGACTTGGCTCTTCCAACTAGACAACATTTAATTTATTTAATTACATTTAAAATTCAAGGGAAAAATGAGAGGGCTCGTGTCTCTCCCCTCCTTGAATGTGGACCAATGTGCTAGATAGCTAGTGCCTGTTGAGGTGGAGTGATGCTCCTGCATCATACTCCACTGCTGAGAAAATCTTGAGCTCTTTCTCATGAGCTCCTCATTCCACTGTTGAAATCCTTCTGGATCCCAAACTTTACCCTGGAGTTGTCCTCCTACTCTGCTTTGTTGTTATTGTTTTTGTCCCGCTACTCTTGTAGGTCCTTCTCTTCCCAGCTTCTCTTTGCTGACAAATTCTCTTGTTGACTTCAACATCAACTCCCTTATCTCCTGTATCACCTCTTCCAGCTGCTCTGTTGGTTGGCTCTCCTTACACATTTTTCTCAGCTGCAACTCCTCCTTGTCAATGGGTAGATCAACCTGATCACCCAAGATACCTTCATATCTTGTGGAATTGACTAGCCATTCTACTGCAGACTCCACTTATGCAGTTTCATCACTTAGCTATGGCTCAACTATCTCCTCTGACAGACTAACTCCTGTCATTTCTGCTTGTGCTAGTTCAACTCCGGCTTCCTCCAGCTAATCCTCATGCTGGTATGTTTCCTCCTCTTCTGTAGGATTCAATTTTTCAATCATCTCTGGTCCTGGATTTTCCAACCAATCCTCCAACAAATTCAACTCTATCTCCCACTGAGTGACAAACTCAACTGTGTGCTCCTCGTTTTCTGTTGGGGAAAACTTCAGTATATTCTCCTTTTCCTCTATGATAGTCACCACTGGATGTCCTTATGCTGCTGCATATACAACACATATGCTATCCTCTCCTTGGCTGCTTTGTAGGAATATTTCAATTCCTCCAATGATCATAATGCTCCTCTGATTCTCCTCCTCGATGGTGGAAGTATTTAACTTCTCATCATCTTCATTCACATGGTCTGCAACCCCACATGAATCTTCATATGGATGAGGCCTTTCTTATGACTCCTTTCCATATGTCACCACCCCTTGCTGACATGAAATATCAACTGATCTCATCTCTTCTCCCTTTCCTACCTGGAAAATTGGGGTTTCTCCTCTTCCCTCCTAGCAGTTTATGAGATCAATTGATCTCTTCTCATTGCCCACCTGGAAACCTACGAGATCTCTACCAAATATTTTTCCCTCATCACTGAGGTTTTTAATATGCCTTAGCCACCTTTTCAACTCCTATTGCTGCCTTCTGGCCAACAACTTATGAACATGCCATTTGGATTTCCTTTTCAGATGGCATTCATACCTCCAACGTACCTTTTCCTCATGTTGTATATTCAATGCTAGCTTCTCCATTTCTTCTCTAATTTCACTGAGCTCCTTGTCCATCTCTACTTTTATTTTCTACAGGCAATATTCTCTTCGACCACACTTATGGATTTCAGTAACTATTTTTCTTGCTTCACCTCTAGCCCACCTGACTATCTACCATATGTTGCACACCTTGCAATAGTCTCCATAGAGCATCACACTATGTCTCCCTTCACCTATTGTCTATAGGCGAATTCAAGCTTTGACACTACGTGATGTAGTCAAACTGTCTCCTTTGCCTACATAAATCAATTTTGTGGCTCTGATACCACCTAGCGTAGACCCCCCACTTCTCTCCTCGTGGCTATGCAACCTCCCGGTCTAGGATCGTTCAAACATCTGAGCCAAATCGGCTCTTCGGGACCCTGCTAGCCCCACAAATCATTTTACACAAGCCCCCTTTTTCTCCTAGGCGCATGTCCTATGAGACCTGCGGGCTTCTGCTAAGCCCCTGTTATTCTTCACATGACCTCGAACTATGAACTCGAGCCAATCCTCTTTGTAGCTTGCTCACATTTTTCCCGATCTCTTAATCGAAGAAATTACCTGGGACCCGATCTATGATCCACATCTCTCCCACAACCAATGACTGTGATCTTCTTCAGACTCCTTCCTTCGAGATTTCCTTCCACATTTCTCTCCTATTTCTTCTGGAGTACCTTTCCTCCGAAATACGTGGATCTCCACCACATTTCCTTCTGGATCTAACGGTCCAGATACACTTTGCTCTCCATGACTTTGCGGAGATTTCCCTTTTTTCTATCCAAATTATTTTGAAGTTCTTCCTCACGAAATCTCATATTTGACAATCAACGTTCAGGACCCACTCTAGGATTCAGAGCTTCGATGATCTCCACTTTGCTCAACTGAAAACCTCTAGAGAGTGATTTCTCTAGACTTCCATATCTCTAGCCACTTGTCTCTCTGGACGATGGATGATCCCACTTGGATTTGGGACTTCAATACTTCACTACCTTGTTCTCCTGTCGATGTTTGGACTCTGGCCTGATGGTCCAGATCTCTCCTCCTAAGATTTTGGACTTAGAATAAGTCTACTTCTGTGCACTCCTTGTGGTTTCTGTGTAGACTTGCAATCGACTCTCCTCTGAGTCTTAACCCGATCATGTTACCTCTTGGCAAACTTTCTCCAGAACTTCGAATTAAAGTTCTCTCACACTCCTTTTTCTTGACTTATCTTTTAGAAGACTTCATAATTTCAACACTTCATATAAGTCTTGGTCTAGTGCACTTCCTTACACAGGTATTCCTCCAGAGTGTTCAATAACTCTGTCTCACCATGATATTCAACTAATCATACCTCAAAGGTCTCTATCCCTTGTGATCCTCGAATGGATATATGTGCCTCTTGGAAACTTCTGCTCAATGCGCACTTGCAAAGCCTCTTTCCCTCAGAGTGTTCAACAACTATGGGTTTTCCTCAATTTCTCCAACACTCCAGAATGTGTTGGTTCTATGCACTCCTTTCACTCGCTCAATTCCCTCCTGGTAGATCCCTACAGAGTGTTCAACAACTCTGTGATACACTTATTCATGCATAGACTTTCCTTTAAGGTATTAAACAACCTTGATTTGTAATTTCTTTGGTGTGCCCTCCTGACACATTCTTCTTTGACTCGAAAGAGTTCATATGCACACTCCTTGCGTTGGCTACAAAGTTTCTAATGGTTTGTTGTGCACTCCTTGCATGACCTAAAGAACCCAGAACAATTCAACAAACTCCAAGATAGAGAATTTATATCCTTACCCTGTAGATGAAAACTAACACACACCTACAACATACATGAACACATAAACACACAAACAATATTCATAAAACATTCACTACACAGGAATTTGTAAACAATGAAATACGTTCTTTTTTATTAATATCAGGATGTCAATTAGAATTCATGATCTTGGACCGTAACTAAGTCTCATATCTCAACTCTCCTCTCAACTTACAATGATTTACTATCGATCTTTAGCAGCCTCTACTGGGCATATGTTACAAAGATTTATACAAGAGGGCATCGATGAGCTTTCCCTCCAAGCTACACTAATGGTGTCTAATCACCATCAAAATGCTTATCTACTAAGGCAGATTACAATGAGTGGAAAATATATCCTGAATCGGATCTAGATTCCTCTTACCGTCAGCCACTTAAAGTGACCTTATCTATAGCCTATATGAAGGCATGACTTGGCTCTTCCAACCTGATAGCATTTAATTGCTTTAATTACATTTAAAATTTGAGGGAAAAATGGGAGGACTGGCTCCTCTCCCCTCCTTGAATGCACACTAATGTGATATATAGTTGGCGCATGTTGAGGTGGAACGATGCTCCTGCATCAATGTTCCATCTCATCAACTACTTCTCTCAACCATGTACCCAACATGTACCTCAACCAAAATCCCTCATAAATTTCATCATCTAAATATTATTTGTAACTCTGTAATAGACCTGGTGTATATGATCACATACCTACAAACCTTATTTAACTTTAACAACAAGATACTAACATTTTCATCAAACTTTACTTGAGTCTCACATGACTAATTTTGGATTAGTCAACAACCCTAAATTGAAATAATCATAACTATGTACATGTAATGAATAAAGATTTGAAAATAGTACACAATGCTCTTCAGTGTCTTATATGCAATTCCTCCAGGTTTCACTACTTGGATCCTCTCAAAAAAGGAGTTATAGCAAAAATGGCATACCTTATTGAATTCTGGCTTATTCTAGAGAGAGAACTTGTAGAGCGTGCCCTGCATAGAATATTTTTTGTATGGATAAGAAAATTGTAGAAAGAAAAATATAGACTGTACTATTACCAATACATTTTTTCTTACTAAATTTGGATATTTTATGAAGAAGTTATGACGTTTTTACCCGAAACACTTGTTTTAGAATAGTTTCAGGACTAGCCACAAACTCTATTTTCCATGGAGTGTAACTCCAAATATACAAAGACCCACAAGATGAAATTTGTATCACCTCTACTTGAATATGTTTCCTCAATGACCTCCCAATTTCACTTTCTGAATCATACTAGAAAAAACTTTTATTGCAAAAATGGTGAGGTGACCTGTAAATAACATACCTTAGAAAGCATCATCAAAAGAATTTCTCCTCCCTTGAATTTCATCCTTCTTTACTACACCTTCCCTCTGAAATTCGACTTAGATATCCTTTGGTTACCTCAGTCACTTGTAGCTATTCAATATTCTCAAGTGTGATTAAAAATGAGAGACCCTTTCCTCTTATTTATACTTTCATTTAGCTTCCTCAAAGGGTTACGTTCTAACCATCTTAACCCACTTTCCTTATTTTAGGGCTAACCCACTTCTAACCACTTGTCCACTTAGTAATTTCTCCTTTAACTTTATTATTTAAATAATTTGTTTTGTATCCACTTTGACTTATAGTACACTCATAATTTCACTTTATTATTTAAATTACCATCTAACCATCTTAACCCACTTTCCTTATTTTAGGGCTAACCCACTTCTAACCACTTGTCCACTTAGTAATTTCTCCATTAACTTTATTATTTAAATAATTTATTTTGTATCCACTTTGACTTATAGTACACTCATCACTTCACTTTATTATTTAAAAAATTTCTTCTTTGCATCCACTTTGACTACTTTGACCTTTTGGGGCTTCTAGATGAGTCATGAGGGTTCTCCAAATTCACATGTCCATAACTCTCTAACCGTGAGGAGTTATGTGGCGTTCCACATACTACTAGAAATGGCATGACATGTACTATCCATCTACAACAATATTACCTGAAAATATATCAAAACGCATACCATTATCCATAAAGAAAACTTCAGTCCATTATCCAAACCATTGTGATACCAGAATTCGCTACCGAACTTTCTTCAAGGGTTGAAATCAATGGCAACCAACCCAATTAATCAACAAAAATACCACCAACTCATTTTCTATTTACATAATGAAATCGATATTTTGTAGAAGTTGATGCTACTAAATCAACTAATTGATATTTCATACCAAATACCAAGAATTGTTTTCCCCTACCTTCTATATCAAATTCCAAATCACAAACTTCTGATAAAGAATGAACAATTTTATCCAGATTTATAATATGGGTATATTTACAATATGTTAAAATGTAAGGTGCCATCTTAGGATTCCATTTCCTAGTTTTATTCCCTAAATGAGCTCTTGCTTCCATCATCTCTTCCAAATCCATGTTCCAATATATTTTACTCATTCTTGTTCGCTTTCCTCCAAAAAATAACAAAATAGCATGTAGCATAATATCTAATTATTCCAACGGAATCAATTACATCTTAAAGATTTCCTTTCTATCTAGTATGCGGTATAAACGTTCTCACTCATAGAATATTTGATATTCATCTTGTTATAGAATGAATAATAATGAACATAACAAGAAATACCTTTATTCATCAAGATTATCTGAATGGGTGTTTCAATATATTGTGAGAATTTTCTTTAATCGAAAAAAAAATACTTTGTCATAATGAAATAAAATATATTTCACTTTGTTGCTAAATAGATTCCTATTCCCTATTATTGGATCCATTCCGTTCCATTTCCCTGAATGGTGAATATGTTGTCCATTACTGGCACGTATAATCCACCTGAGATTAACGTTTTCCTTCAAGCCTTTCAACCAATCATTATGACCCTGTAGAGAAGCTTTAGCTAAGACCTAAGCAATTTCCTGGAAACTTGCTTTGGATATAAAACTTTTAGTATTCATAGATTCCCTTGTTATTCCCAATAACATGGTTTGATAGTAGATTTCCTTTTCCATGGAATGATCCATTCTTTGTGATCATCATAATCCAATGAGTTTCCATAGTGAAAAAACATTGGTCGGTCCATCTTCTGAAATTGATACTTTCAATGTCATTTGGCATACAATAATCTCTATATTCTTATCACAAATTCATACTTCTTGGGATAGGTAAAATTTTTGAATATGATTGACCAAACTAATTTTACTTTTTTCCATAATTATCCTAACATCGATGAATAACCCCCAAAGACTTCCAAGAAATATTGTCATATCTCTAGTCAATTTTCAAAAATTTCTTTAAAATTCATCAATATTGAATTATTCAAATGAACTTTTGACAACTGTTCAAATTTAGTAAGACCTTGAATTATATCACTGGATGTGAACCTTTCATATATCAATATTATCAATGTATCTCCTTTGTCAATAATTTATCCATAATGACCATGAACATTCACTTTTCAAGTAGACAAATAGGGTTTAGCTGATTTAATGACTAAATATTCCTCATCAATTGCTATAACTTGACCAGATTCGGGGAGTGGTTCATCCTCATATATACATACACTCTCAGGAATCAATTGTCTAGGACTAACTATTGGAAATATTTTTTTGTAGAGTTTGGATGAGGAAGAGCACCAATTTGGACTGAAGAGATTGTAAATGATGTTCCTGCGCAGATCAAAAATGAGAAATTCTTGTGTTTTTGTCCATGAAATAGTATTTAGGTACTTGGAAAGTATTGAAATAATTGTGAAAAAGGGAATGTTTCTTTGACAACACTTTTTTATAATTTAGAAAATGAGAGGATGGGAAATAGTTGGTGATACTATTTAAATGACCAAGAGACCTAGAAATTGAATGATTTTTCTCGTAGGATCCTCTCTATTTTATTTATTTACCATACCATAAAATTTTGAATCATTGAATAGAACGATTCAAAAATAGACAAATGGTGAAAGAACCATAAAATATCCATTGTCTTCTTCCCCATTATATAATGAACAAATAGTTTCTTGATGCTTACTAATTAATTGACTCTTCACATTGGAAGAGAAAAGATTAGTGTGGTCCAATTTTTTATGGCACATCAAATTAAAATTTTTTTTATTGTCCCTTCTCCCCATGAAAAAAAGGGGTTATTTCATCCAGCTAATTTGAATCATATTACTAATGATCTTATTTTTTATTACTAAAGTAACTGAAGCATAAGCCCCAGATACTATAGAATCTATTTGTTCCCAATCAAATCCTAGACAAGTTTGAACGAATGGAATACGTGTGTCACACATTGCTTATATTCATTCACCATCTTCATACGGAATGTAATTTCTAACTTGAATATGCAAGTTTTCCCTTTCCCTCGATAAATCTATGGAAAAAGATGTTTCCATAATTGGCCCATCAGGTATTTCATATTCTACTCAGAATATCCAAAAAATAGAATTTCTTTGTACAACACCACTTTAACCAAATCTTAAATTGAGGTGTTATGTAAAGTACCTAGAGATTAAAAAATATATATTTATTAATTTTAAATTAATATCAATATTTACTATCAATTAAAATTGGTCATAAGATTAGCAAAAAGATACACAAAATATATGAATTAATGGAATTCACAAAATAAGGAATATAAAAAGAGAAAGGAAGCACTTGAAGCTACTTTAAAGATAGGGAAGCACATCAAAACATAGCTTGAAAAGGATTTGGGGAAAGATATAGAGAGAAGAGATATGAAAACATGAAATTGAGCTTGGCAAGCAGCTTATGAGAAAAGATGGGAAGAGTGGTTGAAGTTGATAAAAAGTGAGTAATACATCACAGTAAATTTCTTTTCTAAATAGAACCTCAATGATGAGTTATAGAAAACATATGATGCTAAATGTTCCTCTAAAGGTCACCATGATCCATGCCTTTTCTTATTTTCTTAGATAATGGGGTAGCAAGCAATGTCATAATTTGACTGTCAAAATGATCATCATTAGGTGTTTTGACCATCAAACATGGTTAAATATTTTAACTCCTTATCATCTAGAATAAACAATTGATTTTATAAAATGTGTTTTTGTTGGTTAAGGTTTTTTCCCCAAAAATATTAACAATTTCCCATATATATGTATGACTTGGCATTGTCTTGGGAATGTGCATTCTATCCATTATGTTTGTCAAGTCGGGTATGGACAGAGGGAATGAGTAACTCCACATATGATTTTCATTAATGTGATACATTCATAAATACAATGTGAGGTGATCTTTGGTTTCATCTTTCAAGAGGTATAAATGACTCTTTTAATTCAGCTATGAATTTTCATATTTCTCCTAATAGTATTTACAAAGTACCTCAATATCTAAGGATTATATATCTAACATTCCCTCCCTTATTCTGAAGGGGTGTTTGTGAGTCCAAGCATCATTCTAAACTTTTCAAAATTTTCTCTTCCAAGTGCTTTAGTGAAGATGTTTGCAATTCACTCATTTCTAGAACAATGTCTCAAGTGAATAGTCTTGGCCTCTACATGATATCGAATTAGATGGTCCTTTATGTTTCTATGCTTGATTTGATCATGGAATATGGGATTCTTGGCCAACTTGATTGTAGAACAATTATTAACTAGAATATGAGTAGAATTCACCCATTTCTCATGCAAATCTTCAAGTATTTTCCTAAGATGCACAATCTCCTTTATTTCTTCTACAAATATCACATATTGCACCTCTTTGTGCAATCTATTGGAACTGACTAATTGTATGATCTCAAGGAGATAGTTGTTGATCCAAGACTCATGATATATCCTAAATTTGACACTCAATTTTCTTTATACCCATCAAAGCATGAATCAGAATATCCAATCAGGTTGAATTCATCCACCTTAAAATACTCAATTCCAAAGTCTTGAGTTCCCTTCAAGTATTTTAGAACTCTTTTTGCAACAAACCCATGTCCTTTACAAGGTTTTTGCATAAACCTGGAAATAATCCCAACAATAAATTAAATATTTGGTTTGTTGGGGGTAAGGTAGATAAGATTTCCCAAAGTTTGTATGTACTTGGTTGCATCCTCAAATTCATTCCCTTCTTTTGATATGGGCTTCCAATTATATTCTATTGGATTAGATAGAGGGTTACACTCAACCATGCCAAACTTGTTCAACAATTCTCCATTGTACTTCTTTTGGGAGATGAATATTGTTGATGTTTAAATCTGTTAGTGAGATCGGAAGAGCGTCGTGTAGGGAAAGAGTGTAGATCTCGGT